>JALHCC010000582.1:0-26989 GCA_024340765.1 Tolypocladium cylindrosporum
CGACGCACGCGCCCGCCACGGCCGTCGTCGCGATCCCGACGGGCAGCACCGCCGCGCCGCTGCTGGGCGGGCCGACGGGCGTGCGGACCTGGCCGGCCGGGGGGTCCGTGACGTAGACGGACGACGACGCCATGTCCGTGTCCCGTGCCGGCCTGCGTTCGCTGGGAGGCTCTGGTCGGCGCGGAGGGGATCCCGTGAGCGAGGAAGAATATAGGTTGCTCCTGAGGGAGGGATGGCGTCGAGGAGCGGGGGGATGGGTGAGTGCGGCGGGTGAAGGGAGGATGAGACAGGCGTGTTATGATTCACGCCATGGTGAATGCACCGAGATGCGTTGAGAGGCCAGGCTGCAAACTGAGGTACAGCAGCCGCGCCTTTCCCAACTCATCGCTCTCCCGAAACAAAACGATCGTCCTCGTCCATCTCAGCAGCGCCTCGGGGATATATGAGACGCGACAGCCGATCCTGACCGCGCGAACGGGTGGCGCGACTGGGCGGAGGACGAGGGGAGCCGACAGGCCGGTCCTCTGTTTGCGATGCCTACGCTTCGTCTCGTTTGCTCGTGCGGGTTGCATCGTGCCGTTGCGACGGCTCACAATCCCCCTGCGCGTCCGTCCTGTCGGCGTCCCGGTGGCGGCGGGGCCGGGGAGCGGCGGCGTGCGTCCGGCGCGGGACCCGGGCCGCTGGGGTGGCTGAGACTTTCAGGAGTCTTGGGACGACGGGCGGCAGCGAGTGCGTGCTGATCTTGCTGTTGATTCCTGTGTCTATCGACGGGTCGGTGGACGCCACATGCGGGCTGCCCGTTTCATCCAAGCATGACGAGATGGAGAGCGCAGGCGGTCCTGCCAGCCTTGTGCCCTATTCCCATCTGTCGAAGGTCGTGAGTCGTCGCTATCGCCCAGCGCGAGACCCTTCCGTCGACATCCGCCCTGACAGACACGGATGTAGTGCAAGGGCACGGCAGCTGCAAGTGCAGAACCCAGACTCAGCACCGACCATTTCTCCTCCTGCCGTCGTTAGTCTCCGACGCCCGCGCATCTGTCAGCCCGTGTCTCGGCCCATCATCCCGTGCCACTAGCAAAGGAAGCAAACCACTAGACGAAATGAAACAGACGAGACGCGGAAAAAAAAGAAGGCAAAGTCTCCATCCAATGCCTGGGGTCGACGCAATCCCTGTCCCGAAGGCAGACCCCGGAGACCCCAGAGCAACTATGGCGACTCACCACTCAGCAAACACCATCTTCATCCTAGACACTCCCGAGCCTACCCTGGACTCAGCCTCACCTGAGAACCCGCACCGTCGGGTGGTGAGCAGGGTTCCCGGCTCCAGATGCAGCTGTTGCGGACACCAACGCCCTTGCTTCGCGCACGAGCACGCGTCCAGAATCACCCGCGGTGTTGCTCCGTTGGTGTCAGAGCCTCGTGTGCCGTTTGCCACGCGGGAATGGGGATGTCTCAGATGAGTTCGGCATCGGCGTGCGGCTGAGGCCTTGGAAACATCCAAGCAGTTCGGATGGAGCAGTGTCTTCGGATGCGACCTGCCGTGAGTATCATCAAGAAAGCCCGAGTCTTTCCTTGTTCACCACCGTGAAGCTTGCCCAGAACGCGGTATGAGTATATTACACGCCTCGGCTGGCTCTCTACAGTCATCAGTCATGGATTTCTCCGTCGTGCAACGTCGATCCAACACGTTGCGTGGCCTCCGCCCACTGCTCCATGCCCGCGCCGAGCAATGCGCCCGCATGCCCATCCCCATCAACACCGCCCCGTTAATATATACCAGACGCCTGAGTTAAACGTCCTCGGTCCCCACCGCCTCGTACCCTCCCCGCGTCCGCATGCCCGTGAGGCGCATCAGGGTCGGGCTCTCGTACATGGCCGTGTAGTCCACCTTGTCGCCGCCCAGCACAGCGGTGCCGTTCTCTCGCTGCCCAAAGACGGGCGCGGGGTCGCACCAGAAATCCTTGCAGTTGGAGAGGCAGCCCCGGCTGTACGGGTTCTTCTTCTTGCGCTTGCTCTTGCCCGTCGCTGCTCCCCGTCCCGCGATGGTCTCGATGAAGGGGTCGACGCCGAGCAGCCGGCTCCACTGCTTGAGCATGCCGCCCTTGTGCTTGTTGCCGTGGCCGCTGGCCCCTTCTCCAGAGGCCGCGAGAGCGGCGAGGCTGGGATCGAGCGGCGTGCCCGTCGACGTCAGTGCCGTTGCCGCCGGGCTGATGTGGATGCCGGTCATGTTCTCGTACGTGGTCATGGCGCGAGAGACCTGGAAGAACTGGGTAAAGACGAGCATGGTGACCCAGATCAGCTGCAGCGAGATCCACACCGCCAGGATGAGCGTGTACGAGTCCGAGTTGAGCAGCCTGCACAGGCCGGCGCCGAAAACGTTGCACGTCTCTGACGCACCGGCCGAGATCTTGCCAAAGTCTGTCTCGAGTTAGCATCAATCGAAACGGCCAGCCGAGAAGTCTTACAATAATACAGCAGCCAGTCGTAGGCGAGAATACCAAAGGTGAGGCAGATTAGATACAGGAAAAAGTGCCGGTGATTGTTGATGCCGACGCAGTTGTACACCCACGGGCAGTGACTATCGAGGTCAGTCGAGATCGGGAGAGTCGGCGTGGCTCGCTTACTGGTCATGCTTGGCCACGCAGCGCTGACACCTGCGGCAGTGCTTGCTTCGGAGCGGCGTCCTGATCATGCAGGTGACGCAAAAGTTGGCCTCGTCGTACTTCCACTCCTTGAGCAGGTCGTCGATGACGGCGCGCTGCTCGGCGATTCCGTTCAGCTTGGGCACAAACCCGGGGTCATATCTCATGCATGCGGCGTAGAAGAACGTCGTGAGGCAGTACAGCACGGCAAAGGCGACGTTGAGGGTGTAGTGCGTCGACGCCTCCGTCGTGCTCGAGGAGCGGGTCGTCATGGGCAGGATGACGAAGAGCCAGTTAAGGCCGACGAAGAAGAGCGAGCCCGCAAAGATGCCCGCCATCCAGGGCTGCGAGGGTCAGCACGAGCCTCGATGGCCGTTCAAGTCAAGTCGCGCAACTCACCGTCTTGTGAAAGTGGCGCATGTCGGACGGAGCGTACTCGAGCACCTGCTTCGCGCACCAGATGACGGCGTACACGATGCCGCCGGCCATGGGAACGCCGAGGAACACGGGCGCATGCGAGAGCACGAACAGCACGGCAAAGGTGAGCAGGAAGGGCCAGAGGAACAGGAACCTGGTGGCAAACGCCCGCTTGTCCTTCAAGAAGTGGCTCGCACCGGGCCACGGCGGCGTGGCGGCGTGGCCGTCCTCGTCGTAGCCGCACTCCCGCAGGGCGCGGTGCCAGGCCGGCTGGGTGTTGAGCTCGCCGGCCGTCACGGCGGGCGTCTTGCCCGAGGCCGTCTTGGCGAAGCGGTCGGCGCCGTACTCGATGAGCTTGAGGATGCACCCGGCGTTGCCCTTGACGAGCGCCCAGTGCAGCGCGGTGAAGCCCTGCTCGTCGGTGGTGTGGACGCTGGCGCCCCAGCGCAGGAAGACGTCGACGCACTGGGGGAAGCCCTTGTAGGCGGCCCACATCATCGACGTGTGCCCGTAGCTGTCGAGCACGTCGACGGGGATGCCCTGGTGCAGCAGCAGCACGATGAGCAGCACGTTGCCGTTGAAGGTGGAGATGTGCAGCGTGTTGTAGCCCTGGGCGTCGGTGATGAGCGGGTCGGCGCCGTGCTGGAGCAGCAGGTTGACCGTGTAGTAGTGGCAGCGCTGGGCGGCCCATTGCAGCGCCGTGGCCACGGACTCGCCGCCCTTCCGGTTGATCTCGGCGCCGTGCTCGATGAGGAACTTGCACATGGGGTACTGATTGTTAATGGCGGCCCACTGCGAGGCGTCAGTCGGCTGCCGCAGCCCTGCCTCGCGCATCGGGACGCGCATCGGGGACTCACATGCAGCGGCGTGATGCCCTCGTCGTCGGCAAACGTGGCGTCGTACTCGCCCGACTCGAACAGCTTCTCCATGGCCGCGATGTCGCCGACGCGCGCCACCTGCATGATGTCGTTGTCCGGCGGCGGCGGCGGCGCGTCGGCGGGCAGGCTGCCCATCTCCATCTCGCTGTTGAGCTTGGGGGCCGCGGCGGCCGACTTGGACGACGGCTGGGCGAAGGGGGCGGCGACGGAGGCGGCGGACGCAGCAGAGATGCTGCTCGGACGGGTCGGGCTCCCCATGTACGAGGAGCGAGGGCCGCTGGGGAGACGGTCGAGGCCGGGGCGGGATGTCGTCGACGAGGCGAGACGAGCCGAGACCTGAGGAAGGTCGAGGTCGAGGTCGAGGTCGAGGAGGCGCAAGGAGGCCGCGTGGAGACAAGATATTCCGGGCGCGCTACAGACTGGGCATGTCGACGTCGCACGGAGCGAGGGAATGCGCCTGCTGGGCCGCGCGCTGAAGAAGATGCTCCGGTGCGGGAATGGGAGGGGAGAGACACGACGACAGGTGTTTTGTCGAGATTGCGTACCGCTGGGGGTCCCTGATGAAGCCCTCCTGGGCGCAGTGGGCTCGCTCGACCGCTGAGCGAGGCTGAGCCGGCGCCACAGGGCGCTGCAGCTGCCGGCCGGTCCGTTTCAGTGGGCAGGGCACTGCCGAGCCCGTTGTCCCCTGGCGGGTGCTGTGGCTGGACCCCTCCGTTGTGGCGCACCGGCTGCAGAAACAGGTGATGCTGGCAGACGCACTCCGGTCAACCACTCCGCCTTCACCCTCGACAGCTCCCTGGAGACACGACATTGCATCTCGCCAGGCGGAACCTGCACGACTGGTTGAACCTGCCATTGTCGTCTGCGTCTCGGCGCCGCCACCTCCGCTCCCGCCGAACCGGACGGCCGAATCCAGCCCGGGCATCGCCCCGACCCGTCCGCGAATAGCTTCATCCGCAGCCTCGGGCCCCCCCGGCACCATGGCCACCTTTGCCGACGTTGTCGAGGCCATCATGACGCCCTCCCTCCCCGTCATCCTCATCGGCCTGCTCGTCATCCTCGGCGCCCCCGTGCTGCTGCACGTCATCCTCGCCTCCTCGGCCACCTACACCACGCCCCCCGTCGCCGTCCTCCTCGGGCCCGACAACGCCGGCAAGACGGCCCTGCTCACCCTCCTCGAGCGCGGCACCGCCCCCGCCCAGACGCACACCTCGCAGGCCCCCCACGACGTCGAGCTCAACGCCTCGACCGACTCGGCCTCCAAGACGTCCTTCCGCAACCACGACGACGCCTCGGGCACGCACACAAAGTTTCTCTTGGTCGACACCCCCGGCCACGGCAAGCTGCGCACCGTCGCCATGAGCCGCCTCGCCAGCGCCGACAAGCTCCGCGCCGTCGTCTTCGTCGTCGACGCCGCCGCCCTCGGCGACCGCGACGTCCTCGCCCCCACGGCCGCGTATCTCTACGACGTGCTGCTGTACCTGCAGAGGATGGCCACCGGCGGCGGTGTCGACGGCAAGGGTGCCAAGGCCAAGGCCAAGGCGGTCCCCGTGCTCGTCGCCGCCAACAAGATGGACCTCTTCACGGCGCTGCCGGCCGCCATGGTCAAGGCCCACCTCGAGACGGAGCTCACGCGCATCCGCGCCTCGCGCAGCAAGGGCCTGCTTGACTCGGGCGTCGGCATGGACGACGTTGGCTCCGAGGAGCAGGATGGCTGGCTGGGCGAGTTTGCCTCTGAAAAGTTCACCTTTCAGCAGATGCGCGAGTTCGACATTGACGTCGACGTCGTGGGCGGCAGCGTCATGGCCGAAGACGCCGACGTCGACAAGTGGTGGTGGTGGATTGCACAGCGAGTATAGGGCCGGCAGCATCCGTCACGGTGATGTACTGTACGAGTAAGTGTTGCAATAGCTCCAGAGTATCATAATCATTGTCCATGGCAAGATCGCCTCCCTATGCATCGCGCCCCACCGTAGATGTTGAGTCTACCAGCCTGCCGTTGAATCTGCTTATCCCGCCCCTCTTCTAAACAACAGCAAACGCCTGGCCTTCAAAGCAAGTGTCCAAAGAACATGTCCACCCAAAATTTCACTCATTGAAAGCCCATGGCTCCCCGTTGAAATACCCATGAGCAGGTCCTTGGAGCTCACAGCTTCCGGTTGACCATCCACGTCAGCAGGTCGACCTTGGTCACCACCGCAATCGGCTTGGACAGCGACTTGGCGTCGCCGCTGCCGTCCGTCACCACGGCCGCGCTGTTCCACTCGAAAAAGTTGCTCAGCGCCGATAGCGGCGTGTCCCGGGTGATCTCGACAAATTTGCGCTTGGGGCCGGTCGGATTTCCCGTGGCACGCTGGCGCGGGTCCGTGACGACCTCGTCGAGGCGGCTAAAGTCGAACATGACATCCTTGACGGGGCTCTGGCCCGTGGCGCGGCCGCGCGAGATGTAGCTGAGCAGGTTGCCTAGCGTCACCAGGCCGGCGAGCTTGGACGAAGCCGAGAGCACGGGCAGCTGATCGAAGCCCTTGTCGCGCATCGTCTCGATAGCCTCGGAGCAGGTCGCAGTCTCGGAGACGGACGTGACGGGCTTGAGGCGCAGAGCGGCGATGGTGGCGCCCCCGTACGGGTCCGCGCTCTTGTCGTCGCCGACCACCTTGGCCGCAGTGGAAGTGACTCCGTTGACGGGGAGCAGGCCGTTGGCCGCCAGCCAGTCGTCGTCGGCAAACTTGGACAGATAGCTTCGGATGCTGTCGGGCAGGATGACGACGACGACGTCGCCCTTCTTAAAGCCATAGTCCTTGACGGCCATGAGCATGGCTGCCATGGCAGAGCCAGAGCTGCCGCCGACGAGCAGGCCCTCCTCCGAGATGAGCCTCCTCGCGAGGCAGAAAGACTCCTGATCGTCCGTCTTGTACCACTTGTCGACCAGCTCACGCTCCAGCACTTCGGGGAGAAAGTCGTATCCGATGCCCTCCACCTGGTACGGCTCGTTCATGTGCGCCACGTTGAGCGAGTCGGGCACGGCGAGAATGCTGCCTTGGGGGTCGGCGGCCACGACCTTGATGTCCTTGTTGTGCTTCTTGAGACCTCTGGCGAGGCCCGTGATGGTGCCTCCGGTGCCCGCGCCGGCAATGATGGCGTTAATCTTGCCGCCCGTCTGCTCCCAGATCTCCTCGGCGGTGCCGTGCTCGTGGGCCAGGGGGTTGTCCGGGTTGCTGTACTGGTCGAGGATGTGGGCGTTGGGGATCTCCTTCTCGAGGCGGCGCGCGACGCCGATGTGCGACTCGGGGGCGTCCCAGGCGGCCTGGTTAGGGGTGCGGATGATGGTGGCGCCGAGGGCGCGCAGCACGGAGACCTTTTCGGCGGACATCTTCTCGGGCATGGTGATGATGGTCTTGTAGCCCTTGATGGCGCCGACGAGGGCCAGGCCGATGCCTCTGTGGATCGTCAGTCAATTGCACTCGCGGAGAGCTGGCATTCATGGCCAACGTACGTGTTGCCGCTGGTGGGCTCGATGAGGGTGTCGCCGGGCTTTATTCTGCCGCTCTTCTCGGCCTCCTCGATCATCCTCAGCGCGATTCTGTCCTTGACGCTGCCGCCGGCGTTGAACAGCTCCGTCTTGGCGTACACCTCGCACTCGATGCCCAGCGACTGGGGCACCTTGTTGAGCCGCACGAGGGGCGTGTTGCCGATGAGCTCCGTGGCGGAGAGCACCGTTGCGGGCTTGCGCCCGACGTGGGGCACCGCGGTAGCCATGATGGAGAGGGCAGTGTCGAGCTTTGGGGTATGTGAGGGTATGCGCGGATCCAGGAAGCGTCTCTCGCAGCGCCTTGGTGTACGATGTATTCGGAGAGGAGACGTGGCGACCAAAGTGGCATGTCGAGAAACTTTTGCGCCCCGCGCCGATGCCGAGAGTATCCGTCAGGGACGGTTGCGGGGCGGAAGGCGCGCCTTAGTCATCGCTTCCGTCCGGGGCAGGCACAAGGCACGGTGACGGAACCGTCCGAGACCCCCCGGGCACTGTAAGTGCAGCTGGTGACAACATTGCCTCTGAACATCTCGCCATCTGTTCTCAATATGGCGGACGCCAACAAAAAAAAACATTACAGCAGAAGGAATTTCGCTTCGATGGCCATCTGGCCAATCCAAGATGGACAAGCCGAGCACCAGAGCCAGGTGGCGGCGTCACGTCGTGGAAGCAAGCTGCATGCAAGCCATGTAGTGCGACAGTGTCTATCGGGGAACCTTCCGCTCTGCAGGCGTGATTCGACATGCACTGGGAGCAATATGTAGGCGTACGCGGATTTGAACGCCTCATTGCAAACTATGAGGCAAGATTGGCAGCCACCGCTAGGCAATGGCGCCCCGGATCCCAGGAGGCGTAACGTGGCGCAGAACACTGATTGTCTCCAGGTGGATGATTACAGGTGCTTATCAGAGCCTATTCCAGGCTGAAGATTTATCTAACTGATGACTGAGTTGTAGGCGGACAAGTCGCACGTGAGCGACTCCAAATGTTACTCTGGCACCAAAGACAGTCTTGAAATCCCGAAACCTTATAAGTGACGAATCCCAAAACACCGCGAGGAGAGCCGCGAGGAGAATTTGGATGGACGGTAAAGCTGCAGGAATCCTGCACAGCTGGCCCTTGACCCACGGTGAGACTCCTCACAGGCAGAGGTTTCACATATGGCGACCCGTGGCGAAGGCGACCCGACGAAGGCGACCCGCGAACTAACCCCAACACCTCGGCCGCTGTCCACCTGCCACCGATTAAGCATCTTGTATCTGCCTTTGTGGCCTCCGTGTGGATAAACTTAAAGTGCTTCTACACGTGTATATGAAGTTAACTTCACAGAGGCGCGGGTCCGATTGCCCCACCGTGGCTATATATAATCACGCCCTGGACGCTCACCATATCTGGGACTCTGACTCTTGTTCTTCTCCCAGCTTTGCGAGACCATATTGAGCCTTGAAAAATCCCCGGAGCCGATACGATCAGTCCACCAGCATGAAGCTCCTCAGTTGCCTCATTTGGGCCGGCATCTTTGCCACCAGTGTCGTGGGGAACATCCCGATCCTAACGCCTTACGCCGTCGAGCACGACATGGAAAAGAAAGAGTCCGTCGCTGCCTTTCATCCCCAGAGCGAAACTCGCCCGTGCTGACCATCCGCACAGGCTCAACAACTGGCTGTGGAAGTTCCACACCATTGCCCGAGAGTCGGGCTGGAACCGGGCTTTTGGCACAAAGGGCGATAACAGGACCAGGGACTTGCTCTTATTTCGCACCAAGGACCTCCTGAAAAAGCACTTCAATACCAACGTCCAGAAGTTTACGCACACGTATGAACACACGAACAGGATCACGCTCATGGGCCCTGGCGGGCAGAACGTGTCCGTCATGACGCTCGAGTATAACCACGCCACGCTTCAGCCCGATGGGATCAACGCGACGCTCATCGACACGCCTGTCGACGATGAACGCGGATCTGCCTGCTTCGAGGACCAGTGGGAGGGTATCGACGCGGCGGGCAAGATTGTGCTCGTAAAGCGTGGCAAGTGTGCCATCTCCGACAAGGTCAAGCTCGCCAAGGAGCATGGCGCGTTGGCCGTCATCTTGTACAACCAGCTTCCCGGAAACGTCACCGGGCCGATACCCCAGATGGATAACCATGGCAAAGTCGGGCTCACCTCCGGCAACATCTCCTCGGCGACCCTCGGCGTCGACAACGTTGGCAAGCTGGTGCCCGTCGGCCTCATCGGCTTGCACGATGGCCTGGCGTGGAGCAAGCGCCTCGCCAACGAGACCTTCAGCGTCACGCTTCTAGTCGACGCCATCGCCGAGGAGAGAGAGGGATGGAATATCATCGCCGACAGCAAGCGCGGCTCCAACGAGAGTTACATCATGGTCGGCGCCCACTATGACAGTGCCCCAGATTCCCCAGGCCTCAACGACAATGCCAGCGGCATCCTCGTGATGCTCGAGATTATGCGTTCCATAAAAAAATTCTGTGGCCATAAGAGCAAAATTCGCTATGCTTTCTGGGGAGCGGGAAAGTGGGTGTTTACAGCCGGCTATGACACCGAGACCGAGCCCCTGCTAACCATGATGCTAGGAAGGGCCAGATCGGGTCCCTCCACTACGCCTCGAAGTTGACCGAGGATGAGGCTGACAGGATCAAGTTCTATATCAACCTTGACATGCTTGCCAGCCCGAAGCCCCTCTACGCCGTCTATGCCGACGACGATGCCGACAAAGTTGGCGCGAACATAATGTTCAATCACCTCACCACGAAGCAGGAACAGCCCTTCTGGTACCCAAAGAAACCGTCTTACCCGGCATTTTACGCGTAAGTATTGAGTCCCCTCTCATGTCGTGATGCTCTCAACGGCCGGCGCAGCGTCTGACAGCAATTCGCACAGCAAACATGGGAACACGTCCGATTACGTTGCCTTTCGGAGCCTTGGAATCCCCACCAGCGGCATCTTCACTGGAGGCGCAGCGGAGAACGACAAGTGCAACGGCATGAGGTGCGACGACCTGTTCAACACGAACTGGGACGATACCCTGACCTCGCTCGAGGACGTCGCGCGGGCTATCGGCTACACCGTTGCCTCGCTTGTCCTCAACGCAACGGCGATTCCACCGAGGAAGAAGACGTGTTGCAACCCTGCGAGCAAGGGTGGGGTGCTGAGGACACTTGAGGAGTGGGATGTCACGCGCAAGATGATGGAAAGGGAGCGGCCGTGCTGTGGAGGCAATAATGTTGTTTAGGCGATTTGTTTGTGCTTGTCGAGTTCCTGATTCGGTGGACTGATACGAGGAAATAATGACTGGAACGGGAGTCGGGCGGAAGAGCAGAGTCTGTTGCATATTGTACTGTTTGCTATAAGTATTCCATCACTATTCGCTAACCTGTCTGATACACCCACGATGCGGCATCTCTCGCTCATTCTGGTTCATGACGCTCCATGCTGCTGAAAAAACATGCAATACACAGAAGCAAACTCGCTATACATAAACACGCCCCACCGGGGGAGGGTTCCTCGGGTTCCGTATCGGGATGGCCCTGTACGTCGGATACGGCGAACCCCCCGGTATGAGCTCCGCGACGCGAGGCGGATACCGCAGCCTGGACTGAAGGCTGTCCGAGGTCGACGACGTGCCGTAGCTGCTGCCGTAGCTCTGGTAGACGGCCGTGCGCGGCTTCTTCTTGTTGGCGAAGCAGATGCCCGCGACGATGATGAGGACGACCACGGCGGCGATGGAGCCCAGGATGGCGCCGAGCTGCGCGCTCGACAGGCCGTGGCCGTTGCCGTATACGTCGGCGTCGGGCGTGACGAGGCCCGTCGGAGCAGCCGTGCCCGTGGACCCCAGGGTGACGCGGGTGATGAGGGTTGTGGCCTGCCGGGTGAGGGTCTGCGTGACGACATGGGGCTCCTGGCGAGCCACCTGCGCGACCAGAGGTGCGTCTGGGGGAGACAGTATCATCTGAGGGTCTCGTTCTGCCCAAACGACGGCATAGTAGGCTGAAGCTCTCCGGATTCTGAAGAATCAGAGAGTGAATGACTGCCCTCGTGGGCCGTGGCTGAGCACGCTCTCTTTTTGAGAGCGGCCAACCGCCGTATCAACGGCCGAAGCAGCGAGAATGCATCCATCCCACAAGACACCCAGTCATATGATGCGGGCATGCGGTTGGTCCCGCCCACCCCTCTTCGAGGCTCGAAGCCCGTTTTCGTAGTCCAGGCAGAGAGACGGCAACTAGGCTGCAGCTGGGCACGGCGCCAACACTGGTTGATGCCCGTGGATGGAGTCAGCAGCGGTGGGAGGGCTGGGCCACTGACAACTGTCGGAATGGTGTGGAGGTGCACCCGACGTATCACATGCTGACAGGCGGCCCAATGGGGGCGGCAGGTGGTGATGCCGTGGAAGGGGGGCCACCGGGGCTTGCGCTAGCTCCCGATTCTGCACATCTTGGGTGACTCTTGTCTATCAGCATGGTAATTCTCAGGAGCAGGCAGACGTCGTGGCTGTTTTTAAACTCGCTCCGGCACGGAGCGGCCCCACACCGGCCGGAGACGGCGCGGGTCGGCTGCTGTGGAACAAGTTATATGTATTCATTACTTCTACCCAAGCTGCATGTGCACTATTAAATTTTAATCGGAACAGTTGCACCGTTTTAATTGCTGAGTCGCCACAGTTTCATAATGCTGTAAAGGATCATCAGTGCGTCCCCCGCCCGCCAGCACCGTCGCCGTCCTTCTCTCCGTCTCCGACCACGACCTCCCTCGTCTTGCCCCATTTGAAGTCATCCGAATGGAAAAGCGAATATGCCAGGATGATAATGTTCATAAAGGGCGACGTGAAGAAGTGGAAGAAGTAGCCCACAAAGTACTGTAGCCGCTCAAAGTTGTTGCGCGGAAGCCAGAAGCCGATGCAGAACGAGTACAGCTGTCTTCAGTCAGCCACTCTTCTTGAGATGTTGTGCAAGAACTTACGTATCGAGCCCATAGGATGCAGATGAGTCCCAGAAACACGCGGTCCTCGAACAGCTCCGCCCCTCGCTTGACGAACAGCATAATCAGCTCGACCACCGCGGCGATTATAAACGGCGTGATGGCCCACGTCACCACCGCGACCACGCTCTGCAGCCTCTCGACCAGGATGATGCCCGGCCGGAAGATCATGACAAACTCGTTGGAGACGCTGCCCAGCGCCCACCTCTTGCGCTGCGACAGGAACACCTTCCAGCTCTGCGGCACAATCGTGTACGCCTTGGCACGCAGCGCCTGCGCCGTCTGTTTTTTGGGGAACAGGCTGAAGATGATTGACGCGTGGATGCTGTCCTCGGAGTAGTTGCCCATGATGTGCCGTGTCATGACGTCGTTGGGCTTGGGGCAGTACCCGAAGCGCTCCCGCAGCACGGCGTCGCCAAACGTCGACTCGTCGACGCGGATGAGCTGGCAGCAGCCTGGCAGGCAGTTGACCTTGCCCGTCACGCGCGACTGGAACATGCGCCGCAGGCCCTGTGTCTGCGAGTACTCAACCGACTGGTAGAGCGACCAGGGGCCGAAGTTGCGGCCGGCGAAGTCGACGCACACATGCCCGCAGACGCCGACGAGCTTGGGGTTCTTGCGGATCTCCCGGAGCATCTCGGCGACGCAGTGCTCGTCGAAGACGGTGTCGGCGTCCATGCCGACGAGGTAGTCGACGTCATCGACGCCGTGCTGCACGAGCGTGCTGCCGAGGTGCTCGAAGAGCTCGTTATTGAACATGGTGACTACGTTTTCCGAGCGCTGCTTGAAGTGGTACAGGAACGAGCGCGCAAAGCAGAGGCTGTCGCGTTTGCCCTGGTTGTAGCGCTTGCCGACGAACATGTACGGGATGCCCTTGTAGTACCCCGTCTGCGTCGTGACGGGCATGAAGAGGCCGTCTCTTGCGCGGTATCCGTTTTCGAAGCGTCGCGAAGGACCGGGCTCCAGGATGTCTTCCAAGAGGTACCCCTGTGTTGTTTTTTCCATTCCCGGCCCGCGCACGTCGCCATCGACGACGATGAAGATGACTCTCGGGTGCTCGGCGATGCCTTTCTGGTCAATCAGCGAGTCCAGGGATCTGGTCAGCTCCTCGTGTGTTTCGTTGTAGCAAGGGAGCAGCATGACCATCTTCTCTGGGCTCTCGGGGATGACCTCCTTTGGCCGCCAGTAGAAGCAAAGCACCCTGGTGACGAGGAAGTGGCCGATGATGCACGCAATCATGGCTGCCTGCAGCACCGTATTGGAGCTCAGCAGGACGATGAAAACGTAGTAGACCTGCCAGAACTTCAGGGCGACGTATATGAGGCCGCCGTTGAGCAGCACCAATCCCACAATGAGGCTCCATTTTTGCAGACGGAGCAAGCTCTTTGAGACTTGCTTGAGCTCCTCCTCCGAGTCCCACCGAAGTTTCGCCTCTTCTTGTAGGATGGAGGAGGTGAATGACTGGTTCGACTCGGCGCCCTGCGAGGGCCACGACTCTTGTGTGGCGTTTGATCGTGGTGTCTGCGCTCCAGGCGGGAAGCTGCCGTTGATTCCACGGACAAGAGACTGCCGCGGGTCAGAAATTATACTTCAAGACAGTCGTGCAACGCCTACCGAGTCCCGCGAGCTGGGATAGCTAGGTCTCGCGTTCCTGTAAGAGACTGGAGGACGAGGGAACCTGTCCAAAGATACGTCCCTTTCCGGTGATTGGCTTGGAAGTGTGGGAGAATTGTTCATCGTGGGGTCGTTCAGAGCTGCCCGAATTCTAGTGATGACCTGGAGCACGAAACGAAACAGTTTAGCGAGAGATCAATGCGTGAGGGACACTGCAATAGAGAACGTGGTCATGGTTGACTCTGACTTGTAACGAGCGAAAGAGCGCGCCTAACGAGCGACGGTGAGGCACTGGCAGCTGATCAAACGAGGGAATCAAGGGCATTCAGCAATTGCATGGATATTAAAGCGAAGCCTCTTGGATCTTCGGCTTCTCGTATCATTCCTCGCTCCGCTGGCTACACAATGTGTTGCGGCCCCTTCCATGCTGATGACCAATAAGCGTGATGGGGTGCTCCTCTGCTTCCATCACGAAGCCTCCGAGTACACGGCATCGAGTTGTGAGCGGGGGACACCGACTCGAGCCTGATACGAGCGGCAGGCCTGAGAGATCAATGTAGCCCACACGCGACTACGACGCCACAATTGCCTGGAGCATTGGACATAGGGCATGGATACGATACCGATGACACAATGGCTCGATAGCATCGTTACTTCCGCCAGGCATGCGTATCGGGAACTGCCAAGTTTTGGCCTGGCAGGGCGACAGAAGTGCGCCGGGCTTCTGCACGATGAGATGGCACAAGCCCTGCCATAGAGTTTTCTCTCTCCGCGTCGGGATCCCGAGGCCGTTTATTAAAGATGGCCACTCGGTTCGTATGGCCGGCAGACACAGATCTGCCGCACCTGAAACATGGCAATCTCAGCCACACGCGTGGGAAGACGACAATAAACTGCATGGGACGAGCTAGCTGTGATGGTAGAAGCTGTGATTGGAGGAAGCGTATGCTTCATGCTGCATGCCGTTCTTGGACGCCCATGTAAATAATAAGACATTCTAACTTCAACTCGAAGGTATGACTAAACGGCGAGTCACTGCATACGCAGGCATTAACCTTCAAGTGAACCACTCAAGCAAATGACCGAGATAGAATCCCGTACTAAGTACACTATCCGAGGTCACATAAAATTGGACAACTGTTCGTACTTGTATCGACGTGGTACGTTGCAATACACCAGAAAGGGTAAAGCAAGAAACGTGACGGCAAAGGTAGCCAAGTAAAGTTGATCAACGTACTCCCAACAGTCAGGATCTCGAGTGACCCGGTACTGGGCAACCGTACGCCAGCTGCAGAGCCTCCCGGCGGTTCGTATTTGTGTTCCACTGCCCTCGTAACCCACTGCTGGAGAACAGCACGCAATGCAGGAAGCTGTCTTTGACAACCCACCCTGTACCACGGCTCTCGTGGAAGTTTCGGCACAATTCGCAAAAGTCTCTTGGCAGGGGTTCACGGGACCCGGTTTCGTGAGAGGTTTTACATGGGATGCTGTAGCACTCTAATTCGCGTGTTTTTCAGGAGCCTCGTGGATTTGTGTAGCCTCGTGGAGCATGCAGGGATTAATCTATATTTGGATTCAGCGGAAGCTCATGGACGTGATGTGACGCACAGTAAGGGGCAAATGCATCATAGGAGCGACTGGAATTTTTTGGTCTGAGACTGATCTGGTAGGTTGATACGCTGCAGGCGGGTGTTGAAGCTTTTCTCAGGATATCAACCTTCGGGACTACACAAATGTTGGCCACTTTCTTTGCCAGAGTTGGATCCGCAACATTGTGGAAATTAGTTTATGAACTTCAAGCCGCTTGGCTAGTAAAGAAGCGAAATGTCTAATCAGAATCCCCAGATGTGACTTTACTTCCGTATATCAAACTGGACAGCCCCTACTAAGCCCCAGCCAGCACCCGTTGGCGTCAGGAGCATTTGCCATACTTTTCCTGGCACCCCTCTCCGCAGTACTTGTCTCCCGATCCGCTACCACCAGTCAGTGAGACATCTAGAAGTATTCTTTGTCAGAAACTCACCAGTAGCCATATCGCGAACAGCACGGCCTGAGCTCGTCGTACAAGCACGTCGCCTCAAACGCCCGCCCGCAGAGGCCGTTGGTGGATCTAGACATGCCCTCCCGGACGGGGTCGCACGCCCCGAAGTCGGTGTCACAGCCTGTTCCGCAGTATTCAGGGCCCGAGCCGCTGCGGGACAGGTAAGCGTGTTTGCATAGAACAGCTCGGGTGGGGCTGCAAGTTTACTTACCAGTATCCGTAGTGGGAGCAGCAGTTCCCGAACCCCGAGCCCTGACACGTGTATTTCGTGCTTCTGCCGCAGCGCTGATCCGGAGAGATCCCCTGGGTGCTTGTCGGCTGGGCGTACGACGATGTCTTCGTCGGAGTCGGGGCTGGGGGCTGAGAAGGGCCGTCGCATGTGCTCCGCTTCTCGTTGACAGACCGGTACCAGTTCTCCTTGGGATCCCCGAGGCATTCGCCGACGGTGACCAGCTTGTAGCCCCGTTTCCGCGCCAAGTCCACCATGTAAGCCGTCAGAGTGGCGACGGTCTGGTAGTGCACGTCGTGTGCCAGGACAATGTACCCGTTCTCCGCCGGGTCCTCCGACACGCCGTCGCTGAACCGCTTCTTCGACTGATCAATGAGGGACGGGTCGTCAAACATGTAGTCCTTAGTGTCGACGTTGGTCGAAATAACGTGGTACCCCCATTCCGCCATGAAGTCCTGGCAGTCGCTTGAGCATTCGAGGTACGGCGGGCGCATGTAGGTCGGGATCCATCCGAAGATGTTGCGGAGGGCCATTTCGTTGAACATCATCTCCGTCCTGCGCACCCTGGAGCCGAGGTCCTTGTTTTTGGGGTCGTCGTAGTGTATCAGCTTGTTCAGGTCCCGGTGTGTCCAGGTGTGGCTGCCGATTTGGTGTCCAGCGCTGTACATGCGCTTCAGGGTCTCACGGTAGCCCGCGGAGGAATCGATGCCGTCTTTGCCTTTGTTGTGGCCGGCGATGAAGAATGTTGCAGTCACCTTGAGCTCATCTAGGAGATCCAGGATCTGGCCGGTGTACGTCCACGGGCCATCGTCGAATGTCAGGGCAATGGTCCCTGGCTTGGTGCAGCTCCTAATGGTGGTGCCTGTGACATACACTCAACTTCATGAGCCTTTGGTAACGGAACGTCTTGCATACCGTATGGAACGTTTCCAATCTTTGGACGGGCTATATCAGATGTGTCTTGGCCCTCGGGACCAAAGCTGAGTCGTCTCATAAGTTTGTTGACCATCACATCCATCCGACAGCTACTCACAAGGTATCGCACGAGTCGCTGTACTCGAGCTGGCACTGTGACCCCTCACAGTAATCACTTGTCGTGCCACAAAAGCCAGTCTCGGAGCAACAGCTGCCCCGAGGACACTTGCCCAGAGTGCTGCCCAGGCCGCACTCTGGAGCAGCTCTAGCCAGTCCTTGTGGAAGCATGTGTGCGTGCACTTTGAAGATAACCTCATGCCAAAAGGCAAGCAGCACGAAGTGGGCAAACATACTCACGGCTCACGGCTCTGGCGGGCGTCGTGCAGCAGATTGGGGACTGGAACTTGGCTGTTGAGAAAACAGATATGAGCGAGTGAACAAGCATCTGCGACGGATTCCGTGCCGCGCAACCTCGAGTGGGGAGAGTCAGAGTTAGAGCAGTCTGTTATAGGAATGGGAGAGCGAGGACCGGCAACCCTGGATTGGGCGTCGTGTGGTCACGGCGCGAGATCGCAGCACTTGGACGTTATGTTCGCCAAGCCCATCAATGTTACGATCCATGGCCGAATACGTGGACCAACCGTGCGGAATGCCTGCTTAGCCCAGCCCGCGGTCGTATAGCCAACTGCACGCAAGCTTTGGGAGGTTTACTTCCGAGGCTACATCCGCGGGTGACTATTCAGGTTTGACAAAGGGTTAGGGCGCGTTCCGATTTGCATGGAGACATGTCGTGTATTTGCGTGTGAAACGCGGATTGATGCCATCTCGGGACCCAAATTGTCAAGACGCCGGAGAGGAGATGAGCGTTGCATCCAGTACCAGAGCGATATGCAATCCGACGTATTGCTTCACGGAGATGCGGCCGGGCGAGAATATTAATACCATCAGGGACAAGACTCTATGCCGTGCTCCGAACGCACTGGCTTTATTGGACGCCACCTTGTATACGGAACCGTGTCGTATAAACTCTGCCGTGTCTTAAGTTTCACAGCCCGTTTAGAACGCATGTCTCGGATACTAGAGTTCGGCGTCCTCGGGACGGTAGATCCTTGAAGGGATACAAGGCGAGGTGGAACCAAGGCCGTGGCCATGCTGTGGCAAAGGAACGGGGGAACACGAGAATGAATGGCAACACTGCGTAAGGTAATAAATAGCAGCTGCGCTGTGCATCTCACCGCATCGGTTTGTGACCCGAGGTCTCGCAACCCAGCTCAGGCATGTATGCCCTTTCCCAGATGCGGTCTGCTAACATTAAGTTGGCTCGTATTGCACGTTCCGACAGCAGATACAAAACGCCGTGCTTGCCGCGGTAACACCTCTGAACAGAGTTGAGCGGGCGTTGGTAAACGAGAAGCGAGCAATGCAGGAACACCGGCAAGACACCATGGCATTTCGCACGGCATCAGTCTGCGCAACGACGGAGGAATCAGACACCACGGCAGTCATCCCATTCGCTTGTCCGTTCGCGCAGCGGTGGTTTCTGCTGTGCTGGCTGTTCGGACCTTGCAGCTAGAACCTGCTCGTAACATTGAATCGTTTGTGAGACTAGGTCGAGGAACGAAACCGCGAGTATGCCGAATCAATCACCAGCCAGGGCATAATGCCGCAATTCGATGTCCACGATATATGACAGTTGAAATATAGTAGTCCATCGCCGGCGAAATCAAACAGTAGCCTGGACCCATTGCCCTGCCCTGCTGCACTGCTCTCGCATTCCCAAATCCCTCGGCCGAAGCAACCATGCTCCCCTTCTTCAAGCACAACATCTTTGCACGGAGCATCTCCCTTCACAATGACGAGAAACGCTTCAAGTCGTGGCGCTTCTACGACCGTGGATACTACGACCTGACTCCCCCGAGCGAAGTCTCGGAACCCGAGGCCGAGCCCGCCGCATCGGAACTTGCAGTCCCTGAACCCATTGACCATGGTTCGGAGCCCCTTATTGCCGTCATTGGCGTCGGCTATGTTGGTGAGCACCTGGTGAATGCCTTCTCGGCACACTTCAACGTCCTCGGGTACGACGTTTCGGAGACACGGACAAAGCACCTGGAA
Source organism: Tolypocladium cylindrosporum (assembly GCA_024340765.1). Lineage (NCBI taxonomy): Eukaryota > Fungi > Ascomycota > Sordariomycetes > Hypocreales > Ophiocordycipitaceae > Tolypocladium > Tolypocladium cylindrosporum. Next base: position 19,367 of record JALHCC010000582.1, read on the forward strand.
CAGGCCTTCGAGAGCAACGGCAGGGTAAAGTTCACAGCTTCGGCCAAGGAAATCGCAGCCGCAACGCACTTCCTCATCTCAGTCCCCACCCTGCTGCTCCCGGACAAGACCATCGACTCCTCGTTCCTCCGCAGCGCCCTCACCGCGGTTGGGAACCACGCCCGCCGCGGCTCCGTCGTCGTCGTCGAGAGCTCCGTCGCGGTCGGCATGACCCGCGAGTTCCTCGGCCCGCTCGCGAAGGAAAGGGGCTTCCTCGCCGGCATGTCTCCTGAGCGCGTCGACCCCGGCCGCACCGAGCCGCCGGCGCACGCGATCCCCAAGATCGTTTCCGGACTAGACGACGTCGTCCCCGGCTCCCTGGATGCGATACAGACGCTCTACGCGCAGGTGTTTGACGCCGTCGTCCCGGTGTCAAGCCCCGAGGTCGCCGAGATGACCAAGCTCTACGAAAACTGCCAGCGCATGGTCTGCATCGCGTACGCAAACGAAATGGCAGACGCCTGTCGCGCGCATGCCATCGACCCCTTTGAGGTCTGCGATGCGGCGGCGACGAAGCCCTTTGGCTACATGCCGTTCCGGCCGGGCCTGGGGGTCGGCGGACACTGCATCCCCGTGAACCCGTACTATCTGCTTGCGAACAACGAGTTTCCGCTGCTGCAGGCGGCGACGGAGAGGATGAGGCAGCGGCCCGCGATTATTGCCCAGCGGGCTGTCGAGAAGCTGCATGCGGCATCGCGGGAGCGTCTCCATCCTCGGGTGCTGGTCGTCGGCGTCGGCTTCAAGCCCGGCCAGGGGCATGTCACCAACTCACCCGGTCTGGAGCTGGCCAAGAGCCTGGTGCTTACGGGCCGTATGGACGTGACATGGATCGATCCCCTGGTTCCGCAGGAGGCAGTTCCGCAGATCACGCGCTTGGACGTCGGTGAGTGGACCGCGTCGTCGCTAGAGACGAGGTTTGAGATGATAATCGTTGCTTTCCGCCAGCATGGGCTGGATCTGGCCGTACTGGAGAAGCTTAAGGGGGTGCAGGTCGAGATGTGGTGTCCGTGAGGATAATTGACACCGGGTATTATCTGGCAAGCTCTCGCGGTGAGCTGCCTCGAGACGACACAGAGCCTGGGCACCTGAGACTAGGGGAGGATTCAAAAGTTACGACAGATTTATGTATGCATTCATGTCATAAGCCATCTACTCTGCGAAATGCAGCCTCAGATTCACGCCATCGCCAGGGCAGTTGGTCAACGTCAGGTTGTGCTTGACGGGGCCCGCCTTTGACCCGTCGATTATGTCGATGCGCTGCATCAGACGGATGACGACGTAGGCAATCTCGGTCAGGGCAAACTGCTGACCGATGCAGATGCGCGGCCCGCCGTTGAAGGGAAGGTAGTCCCACCCGGGGCGTCGGTGCTCCCACCGCTCCGGCTTGAAGACGTTGGCGTCCTCTCCCCAGAGATCCTTGCGGCGCTGCATGACGTGGACCTGTTGACGGCGTGTTAGCATCTGAAGTGCTCCGCTGGCAGTATCTTCACTTACCGAGTAGGCAACGTCCTGCCCCTTTCTGACGTAGATCGGGTCTCGGCCGTCGGGGCCGCCGCCGACGGGGAGGCAGGTGTTGACCTGGGCCGTCCGCACATTTACGGAAACGATGGGGTACATGCGCAGGCACTCGTTGATGCACCACTGCAGGTACTGGCAGGCCTTCATGCGCTCAAAGGTGATGTCCCTGGGATCCGAGTAGGTGCCGAACTCTTCCAGGATGACGGCCCGCAGCTTCTGGAATATGGGCGCGTACCGCGGGTCGGCCATGGTGTAGAAGAACCAGCCGAGCGTCGACGCCGTCGTGTCGCGGCCGGCGAGCAGGATGTTGAGCAGCTGCCAGCGCAGCTCCTTGGGGTCCTGCGTGTCCCTGGCCAGGGCGTGCAGGAAGACGTACTTTTCCTTCTCGCCGCCGCTCTTCTCGACGTCGCTCCCCTTCGTCATGGCGACCTGGACGAAGTAGTCGACAAAGGCGTGGATCTCCTTGACCATCCGGTGGAACTCGGGGGTGTGCACCATCCGCCAGCCGGGCCCGATGCGCGCGCCGATGGAGAGCGTGTACTGGGCCGAGTCAAAGGCCTTTGCGAAGCCGACGCCCTGACCGCCGCCGGGCAGGCTGGTCTCCTTCTCGAGCTGGCTGTTGGCGCTCTCGCCAAACAGGAACTCGGTAGCCGAGTCGAGGGTGAGGCGGAAGAAGAGGACCTGCAGGTCGACGAGGCTGGTCCAGCCGTCGCCGCCGAGCTGGCGCTCGAGCACCGTCATCAACGCCTTGACGTGGTTCTCCTCGAGGTCGAGGTCGCTGACCTGGCTGCGGACGAACTGCGGGCGCAGCAGGGCCCGCGAGTGCTCCCACTGCTTTCCGTTGGCCGCAAACTGCTCACGTTAGACTTGCAACTTACACAAGGAGACGCAGCAACGTACGATTCCATTGCCCAGGAGCGGCGCAAAGTTCTCGGTGCGGTTCGGCCCCAGGCCAAAGTCCTTGAACTTGGTCGCCAGCACGGCCTGGATGTTCTGCGGGTCGATGGTGAAGAGGGTGTCGCGGAAGAAGGGCGTCCGCAGGTTGACGGTGCCGACGGGCCGGCCGTGGGCCACGTTCACCTTCCCGAGCTGCTCCTCTATCCACTCGGGGAAGCACTTCTGGCGCGATGCGCGGGCGCTGCGGATGGCGTTGACGACGCCCGAGGGCTCGACTGTCGGCGTGCGGACGACGGGCCCGCAGCCCATCTCCCTGGCCCGCGCGGCATGGCGCCGGTTGTCGCGGATGGTGTTGATGATGTAGCCGAGGAGGAGGGCCGCCGCGGCGACGACGGCGAGGGCCGTCAACTGCATGGTGTCGGATGGTCCGCGCTGCTATACCAAGTACACGAACATGCGAAGTACACGAACACAGGACAAGGTAGGGCTGCGTGTGCTCGGCGTATGCATGCACGCCGCTGCAGACGGCGAATAAGGTGCCGTATTTAACAAACCCGGCGCGCTCAGGGCCAGTGGCACATGTCGTGCGTCGTCGGGGATGGAGACGGAGGGTCGGGGCAACTGCATGGCTCGACTCCCCACTCTCCAAGGCCGTCGGTGGCCGTCACGGAGCCGGACCCACACCCATCTCCACGATCGGGATGATTCCGATTTCCAACTGCTACGCGCTGTCGTCAGCGCCCTATTCGACCCAGTCCCATTGGGCCATCCGGGGCGCGCCTGTTGCTGATGCCTGGCGAAACAGCGTGGCTCCGTGTCATGATGTGCCGCGGAGTCGGGCCGGGAGCGGACACCGGGGCTTTCCCCGCCCCGCCGACAGCCCGCTTTAAAGGCCAGATTTTGTGATTTGAACCCAGTTGCCTCAGATGAGTGGGGTTTCCGTTGAGGAGCATGCCAACCCGGCAGTTCGAAACCCGTGCAAAAAGGCCGTCTCGGCAATGTAGTTGGTTGCTGACAGGACGGCGTGTACGTCGAGCCATGTGGCCGCATCATCCTGCGGGTCTCCAAAAACAGCGGTCCGGGGTATTGTACGGGGAAACAAGTTACGAGAGAAACCCCAGCCAAGCCAGATGAGTAGAAGGGTCTATAAATATGCCTCTAGCGATTGGACTCTGATAGTGGCATCGAGAATCAGAGGGTCAAGTTCCTTCGTGCGACAGACCGCCTCAGGTGTATTGTCTTGTCCTGGCCAGAGACGAGACGGTTGCCACTCGAAGCCATGTCTCGGAGGAACGACTCTCAAAAACGCCGCCGGTGCCGTCGTCGAACCACCAGCCCAGAGCGGCAGAACTTTATCTCATTGATGGTCAGCGTGAGCATGTGACGCGTGATGTTTAACGGCGGAGCTTCATCTCGTTCATGGTCAGTGAGCAGCATGTGACGCATTCAACGGCAGATCAATGTCGTGTCGGATCCCGGAGAGTCAAGGGTCGAAGTGCGTCTTGACCTCCTGGTCCGACCGGCCGAGGCCGATGAAGGCGATTTGATGGTGGGGTGCTTGATCCATGAGTGTATCCAACTCTGCCCACTATCAGTGAAAAACGAGGATAGTAATTATTCGAACTTCTTCTTACCGTGTTAATTGTTAAGAAGTGTAAAGAGATTCAATGGGATCATTAGTCGTTAAAGAGGTATCCTTTCCGTAGCAGTGTTCTCTGTGCTTTCCAATGCTATCAGGTGCGGTGCGTGGGGCAAAATAACCGCGCTTACAATTTTGTAGGGTCTGGAGTGTAGAAGGGCCCGCCGAAACGCTAATATACCCTACATCTCTTTTCCTTTGATGGCCCGAGAATCTCCTCTCTCCAGGAGTCCGTTGCAGCTTCGTGGCTAGGCCTGAAAGTATGTTCGCCATCCAGCGCTGAGCCTAATGTTAGTTGGGGGTTGATTTGTATTAGCCAAACAAAGTTTCCTTGACATGCCTATGGTGGAAGGCCATCCTCCTCCGTTTGCACACGTCCGTCTAGCCACCAAAACGAAGATAACGGGATTCTGATGAACGAATCAATGCCAGCTTCTTGCCTCTGCGCATCGTGGGGCTTCTAAACATAGACAGACCGAAGAGGCGCCATCGATAAAGTAGCTCGTACCTGTTTTTAGCGCCAGCAACACGTGTTTCTCTGTCAATAAACGTCGCCCTCCCGGTCTGGTACCTGACTTCGACAACATGTCCATCACCGAAACACATTCGTCAATTCCATGCACTCGAGGTGTCACTTGGAATCCTTTGATCCACAGGATCCCAGTTCAATCTGCATATCAGACACTCGCATACTCACCAAGGTCACTGGGCGGCCAAGCATGTGATTGTCGTCCAGTGCCCTGCATCCAAGTAACGCCCGCCATCCCACAACACACCACCGAGGGTCACACGCAATTTCGGCCGGCCGCAGGCGATCTGGCGCCACCGCCGGAAATGCAACCCAGCATCTGGCCGCCGACGCGCAAGACCAGCTCCTCGGCGTCGTCGTCGAAACGGGCAGCGCCCTGCCAGATGCAGAAGCGTGCAGAAGTGGGCGTCACACCGCCCCGCCGCGGGCGTCCAGTCGCCGTCACGGGACGGGCTGTGCATGAACGGGCTGCGGATGGGGCCAGAGACGGGCGAGACCCTTTACGTACTGTCGATGGTGAAGGAGAGACAATGGCTGGCAAAACGCACACGAGTGCTGTCGGCCACGGGCTGGGCTCGGTCATCCCAGGGCGCCCATTTTGATGAAGGTTGGCGGTGCACATCAGGTGGCGCGGTCTACGGAGTAGTCTTCCCCAGATTCGTCCAGACCCCGGCATCTCGATGGCCGGCGTCGAGGGCAGTGATTGGCGGGCGTGTAAATGGACAAACAGGCAAACATCGTCACGGTGTGAAGCCCACGGAACCAAAAACATACATCAGCGTGCCACATCAGCGTCTCTCGCAGCAAACTTTACAGCAACTCCCCATCGCAGCATAATGCAACCCCAGATCCGCGCCGTCATCTCCGGCACTGGCCCGATCTGGCGGACGGGCCGGCTGCCGATTAGGGTTTGAGGCTTCTGACAAAGTTACCTACCGCCAGCCAGCCAGCCCGTGTTTGCCCCTTTTTCGTGCAGCACCGCGGTAGGCAAAATTCGTCCGGTCTGGTATGATGCAGCCCAGGCTCTCCGTCCGGCGAGCCGGGGTGCAACGTACCCTGGCATGCCTAGCTCCTTCATGACAATCTGCCCCGTGGTGCGCTTTTGGCGGTGTCTCGGCCGCACTGATCCTACGCGGCTGGCTAAAGCGGCCGGTCGTCTGATGAAGCTCCCTGCGGCCCGATACTGTCTACTTTGAGGTATTAGAGGGAGCCGTGCCCTTGTGCGCTGGCGACTGGACCTTTGAGGGATCTGGCCCTACTCTCTGCATGCGGCCCCGTCCTGGATGTTCGCTGGCTGAGACAACATCATCCCTCCCTGCACCACCTTCATAACCCGTCCGCGCGACCCGGACCTACCTACTGACCTGCCTACCTACCTCGACCGACAGCATCCTCGCGCGCAAACAACCATGGGGAACAAGCCGAGCACCCCCCTGCAGACGTGCCTCGGCGCCGTCTGTGGCGGCCGCGTCGACTGCGTCTCGTACCCCGACGACCCGCTGTACCAGCTCGCGTGGGTGAAGCCCTACAACCTCGACGTCCCCGTCACGCCCGGCGCCGTGATCCGGCCCGACGACGCCGACGAGGTCGCCGCGGCCGTCAAGTGCGCGGTGCAGAGCGGCATCAGCGTGCAGGCCAAGTCGGGCGGGCACTCGTACGCGTGAGTGCCGACCCGCGGCAGGTGTCATGTTCGTTGGGCGGCCGGCTGACGTCCGGCAGCAACTTTGGGCTCGGGGGCCAGGACGGCGCGCTCATGATCGACCTGGTCAACCTCCAGGACTTTCGCATGGACCGGGAGACGTGGTATGCGACGTTTGGCGCCGGATACCGCCTCGGCGACCTGGACCGGCAGCTGCACCGCAACGGCGGCCGGGCCATGGCCCACGGCACCTGTCCGGGCGTCGGCATCGGCGGCCACGCCACCATTGTACGTCCGGGCGCATCCAGTCTCGTCTCGACCTTGGAAGTCAAAGCTAACAGAGCAGGGCGGCCTCGGCCCCATGTCGCGCATGTGGGGGAGCGCGCTCGACCACGTCGTCGAGGTGCAGGTCGTCACGGCGGCCGGCGACGTCGTCACGGCCAGCGAGGCGGAGAACGCCGACCTCTTCTGGGCGCTGCGCGGCGCGGGCGCCTCCTTCGGCGTCATCACGCGCTTCACGGTGCGCACGCACCCGGAGCCCGGCGACGTGGTGCAGTACGCGTACAGCCTCAGCTTCGGCCGCCAGTCGCAGATGGCGCCCGTGTACCGGGCCTGGCAGGACCTCGTCGGCGACCCGGGGCTCGACCGGCGCTTCTCGACGCTCTTCATCGCGCAGCCGCTGGGGGCCCTCATCACGGGCACCTTTTACGGCACCCGCGCCGAGTACGACGCGACGGGGATCGAGGCCCGGCTGCCGGCGGGCGGCGTGCTCGACGTCCGGGTCACGGACTGGCTGGGCCACCTGGCGCACCTGGCCGAGGAGGCGGGCCTGGTGCTGAGCGACATCCCGTCGCACTTTTACAGCAAGTCGCTCGCCTTCCGCGCCGAGGACCTGCTGGGGAGCGACGCCGTCGACGCGGTATTCGAGTACATGGGCGGCGCCGACGCGGGCACGCTGCTCTGGTTCGTCATCTTCAACTCCGAGGGCGGCGCCATGGCCGACACGCCGGCCGACGCGACGGCGTACCCGCACCGCGACAAGCTGATGATGTACCAGTCGTACGTCGTCGGCTTCCCGTCGCTGGCGCCGCAGTCGAAGCGCTTCGCCGAGGGCGTGCACCGGCGCATCCGGCAGGGCGCGCCGGGCGCCAACTCGTCGTACGCGGGCTACGTCGACCCGGCGCTGGGCCGCGAGGCCGCGCAGCAGTTCTACTGGGGCGAGCAGCTGCCGCGGCTGCGGCTCGTCAAGAGCGCGTGGGACCCGCAGGACGTGTTCCACAACCCGCAGAGCGTGGACCCGGCGGCGTAGGGGGGCCGGAGGTAGACCCGGGCGGTGCCGGGGGGAGACCCGGGGCCGGGGGG
>JALHCC010000583.1:0-10721 GCA_024340765.1 Tolypocladium cylindrosporum
GGCGTTGGAGCGCTGGGGGGGGGGGCGCTGGGGGGCGCTGGGGCGGCCTGTGTCGTTCCCTCTCCGCCAACAGCCCCCGTTTCCCCCCTCCACCTCTGACCACTGTGCTCTCTGCGCTGGCCGGGCCAGGGCTAGGTTCCCTTATTCCCCCCGTCCTCCCGTCCTCCGTTTTCTCTTCTCCCCCCATCGTCATCCTCACCACCGTCTCTCCCTCCCTCCCCCGTCCCATTCCCCGGGCCTTTTTCTTTCCTTTCCAGTCGCTCTCTTGTTCTGCAGAAGCCAGTTCGGTTCCCGTCACTCTCTCCGGGACCATTACATTCATTCGGCTCGAGCCATCCACCGACGCCGCCCCGACCGACGTCTCCGCGATCCCACCACTCCTTATCCGCACGCTCGGATCTGGAACGACACTCTTTACTTCTTTGAGCATCCAGCTTTCGCTACTTTCCCTGCCTATCCTTACCCTTGACCGCTCGACATTTCGTATACGTCCTTTTGCCTCTCTCGGCCCCCGCGCTGTCCCGACACTCGACCCTGCCTCCGACCCGCGCCTCGACCCCTAACCGCATCGCCTGCCCCTGACCGCGATCCGTCCGACGTCACCGACGGGTCACCAAGGCCTGCACATATATCAGGACAGGGCTAGACAACGGCTTCTCACCACCTAGCAGCTCCCATTACCCAGCAGCTGTCCCGCAATGGCGACCGAGGTCGAGCAGCCGATGGCTCTTGGCCCAGCCGCCCCTCCCGCGCCATCCAGCTGCAACGGGACGCCGACCTCTGCCACGGCCTCGACGCCCAACGCACTTGGCAAGCAGTCGCCGACCCAGTCCACATCGAGCGCCAGCGGACAATCATCCAACTCGAAGCGTCCCCCTCGAAAGAGCACCCTGACGCAGCAGCAGAAAAACCAGAAGCGGCAGCGGGCGACGCAGGACCAACTAACGGTCCTCGAAGTCGAGTTCAACAAGAACCCGACGCCCACTGCCAACGTCAGAGAGCAGATTGCCGAGGAGATCAACATGACGGAGAGGTCTGTACAGATCTGGTTCCAGAACAGGTACGGTACTCCTCATTCTCATCGCGTATGTGTGCTGCTCGCGGACGTGACGCTAATTTTTGCATCTCGACAGACGCGCCAAGATTAAGTTGTTGGCAAAGAAGAGTCTGGAAACCGGCGAAGACATCGACTCCATCCCCGAGTCGATGCGGGCTTACCTGGCCATGCAGGCAATGGAGTCGGGCAAGGGCCTCGGTGGAAGCTATCTCGGCCGTACCGGACTCTTGCCCTTTGGCCATGGCGGCATGCTCCTTGGCGGTGACGGGGGTGCCCAGGGCAAAGTTTGTGAGTCGCCTTCATCTCCTATGCTGACAGCTCGCTCTATTAGCTGGAGTCAAAGGCTGACCGTTCTCAGTGATTCATCACCTCACCTGCCGGTCGCTCAGCATCGGAAAGTGGACCCGAGTCGGACAAAACACCATGGACCTCATCATCTTCTATTCGCCTGACAAGTGCACCATGACTTACTACATCAATAATGAGCAGGCCGGGTACAAGATCGAATACCCCTTCTCCTACATCAAGAACATTTGGCTCGAGAACAACGAGGGCGACCCGAACAAGGTGGGAGGCATCGTCATCGAGCTGAACAGGCCCCCGAACTTCTTCATGGATTCCTCGCCCGCAGCCAATGGCTTCTTCCAATGCGGAGACTTCACCGAGGACTTGCAGGCATCCAACTGCATGATCCACCACCTCGGCGGCAACCCCAAGGTCTTGACGAACCAGCTGGCCAAGCTGGTCTCGCTCGAGGCCTTCATGAACCGCCACAACCCCCATCCTTACGGCGACCCCCACGCGCTGTCGGCATCCGCTCCGGTTTCCCCAACCGCTCGGCCGTCGTCGCAGCCCAACTTCCACCAGCCGCCCACGAGCATGCTGCAGGAGCCCTGGGGCATCAGCCAGATGCACTCGGGCATGCGGCCGCCGCACGGCCACAAGAGACAGCGCAGCCGATCCGTCCCCGGACCCGTCGACTTCGCCATGTTCCAGAACCAGCCGATGCCCTCCTTCTACATCCAGCCGCCAGGCGAGATGGGCCCTCCCCAGCACAACCCCAACATCTACGCCCCTGTTCCTCAACAGCCCAATGGCGGCATGGCCAGCAGCCTTCGAATCGACACGCAGGCAGGGTTTGGGCTGGAGATGAGACAGTACCCCATGTCTGCCACGACCGCATCGCCATCCGAGTTTCCGGGGAGCCCAGGCTACTACTCTCACGGGCCCGACAGCGGCGCCATGCACAACTCCAACTTCAACACGCCGTATGGCGGTGCCTTTTTGTCGCCAATGGTGAACCCCGAAGCCAACGGCCCTTCTGCGGTCTCGCCGCTCCCGTTCAACGGCCCGACCGAGCCGTCGATTGTCGAACAGTCTCCGCCGATGTCGATGATGGGTCGACCGGGTTCCGCCGAGCTGTATCCGGGCCACGACGGTTCCTGTGCCGTGTCGGAAGACGGCGGCGCCAGCCTCAACGAAATGTACCAGAAGCACACCATCAACCTGCCGATGCACACGCCTTCTCCCGGCGCATATGTCCAGTCGCAACATGGCGACCTCGACATGGACCAGCTGGTCCAGTTTGACGCCGTTGATCCCGCGAGCCTGTCACCAGAGGCGGGACCCCATGTCCAATGACGTGGGTGAACGAGTTGATTCTGCCGACGCCTGCCAGATGAGGGAATCTGCAGGCAGTTGGCCCGGCGTCAAATAAAAGCGGTCTACCGGAGACTGATGCACTGTGAAGGCGTTCTTGTTTTGCGGCGGCTGATACCATTGGGCTTTTCGGATTTGCGTTGTTGGATGCCTTTGTCGCTCAACTCTTACCACCACTCAACCCTTGCTTGTACGGAGGGGGGGGGCAGCTTTGCCCGGTTCGACTTCCCCATTTTCGGCCCGTTGAGGCCATGATGAATCAGCATGACGATACCTCTCTACGACATCGGTCATGCATGTCCGGTACAGCGATCGTATTTATTTTGCTATTGCTCGTGGAATATTTTGGGGTCTACCCACCTTGGCCTACCGCGAGCAAATATTGTTATCCTGGTGGCCAATATCGAACTTTCAGCTCTTTTCTTTCTCTGTTGCTTGTTGGTCTCTTATTTCGCCTGTTCGGCAGCTTGTCTCCCGCGGGCGTGCACGGCCACCACACGACCCGCGGAGATCTAATTCTACTCATGCATATTTCGAGTAATAGGGCAGTTTCTCGTCTTGACTCTTCATTTACTGCGCGTCTTATGTCGGGGTTTGGTTGGGAGACGAGCCCTGGAGGCTTGGCCAAGGTTCTCGCGGTCGGTTCTTAATGGGGGGGAGCTCAGGAGGACAAAAACATGTATGCTGACGGCGCCTTGCGGCAAAAGATGCAAGGTTTGCGGAGGCGGCTTGGAAACTATTCTAGTTGTCAATGCTCCTGAATAGGGGGCGGCGACCGGATGGGAGGGTGGTGCACATTAGTGGGCCACGGTAGGATACCAAGATGGTTTCGAAACTCTACGAGTGCGATTGAGGTGCCAGCGTGAATCGAGTCCGTAGCATGGGGGAGCGCACGGTCAAACAGTGTGCTTATGCGGCCCGGGCTGTGCATCCAAGCTCCGACGCATAGCCTCTCTGAGGCTGCGCACGAGCGATGGCAACAGAGACTGGGCCGTGAACGTGCAGCAGCAAGAAGTGCAGGGTGACGAGCGACTTATTGGGCTTGTCCAGCCCGTAGCGACACGCATCATTCCATGGCTGCTAATCGGTGTCGGAGCTGAGTTCAAGCCCAGCTGTGTCGGACTGCCCACCCGTAGTGCTTATTATTAGTTAGTCTCTAAAGCTGAAGGCGGCGGCGGCGGCCTAGGCCTCGTCATCACTGCTTCGCCCACCCGCAGCCCTTGGTGGCTCAGGGACGCCAGTCGCTGCTGCGAGTTGGTTGCGGGCAAGTCGAGGTGGCTTTTAGGTTTTGCTGCCAGCGATGGTCGAGTGCCGTCGTAATCTGGCCAAGATGGAGGTGTAATAGGTGGCCGAGAATAAGAATATCTGGGGCCGAGGCACTAAACGGGCATCGCCTTGGCTGATGCGCTGTGGCTGCGCCACGTCGATCGCAGCCTGGGGAACTTCTCACACGCAAGCGCCTTCCCTGGGCCGTCGAGAATGGGCCGAGACCAACGGAGGCTGACGCCGCTCCCAGTTTCGGGGATTCCTTGCTCCGCGCCCCTTGTTCGTCTCTTATTTTTCTCCCCTTTGCTCTGGTTACCTGGCGGGCGTTGCAACGACTCAACGGGTGGGACAGCCGTTGCTCTTGGCGCCAGTCGATCGCTTCAACGGTCCTCGCCTTGCCAAGCACAGGTTCGAGGTTCCAAGCCGTTGCCGCTCTTTTTGGCCGAATAGTTCGTACGGAGTACTTGGATATGCGATAGCGCGGCCGTTCCATTTCGAGGCAGGCGACATTCCGATGCTGAGACACGGACGACGAGTCCCGCTCCTCCATGGCACCGAGCCGCACTGACGCCGCACCGGGTTGGCGGCGCGACGACGACGACGCAGGACGAGATGGAGACCTGGGAGCCATGGCCGAGCGGCACCCTCCAGCTGCGCCGCCGCGACGGACGAACACCCGACGATCGCACGCGGACCCCGCCGACGGGCCCTCGAGAGAGTCGCACCCGCCGCCGTCGACGAGGAGATCGCTGGTCGACCCGGGCGCCTGGAAGGGATATGAAGGGCACGAGCTGCAGCCGATACCGTCGAGGACCCCCATGGAGGGCCCAATTCAGCAGACGGCGCTCGGCGCCAAGGACAGAGACGAGTCTCCCGCCGGATCGACCGACATGAAAGCATCGATATCATACAGAATTAAGTCATCAATACAGGAAGCAACTTCTATGAAAGGAAAGAGGAGAAAGAGAAACACGCGGAGAGTCACCTGGAAAGACCGTGCCAGCGCGCATCTCGCTGCATTTTACCAACGGTTCATCATCGAGGGCCTCCTCCGGCGCATACCGCTCCCGCCTACCCAGGACGGCCGCCACGTCCCGCTCAACCCTCCCAATGTCGGCCCAGACGGCCTCGTCGACGAGCGCAGCAACAAGCCCTACATCGACAATTTCATCCGATCCAGCCGCTACACCGTCTACGACTTTGTCCCCAAGCAGCTCGTCTTCCAGTTTAGCAAGCTGGGCAACTTTTACTTCCTCGTCATGGGCATTCTGCAGATGATTCCAGGCCTGAGTACGGTCGGACGCTGGACCACCATTGTGCCCCTCGGGATCTTTGTGGCGTTTAGCATGGCCAAGGAAGGGTACGACGATTACCGGCGGTACCAGCTCGACAAGGCCGAGAACCGCAGTACAACATGGGTCCTCTCGCACGGCGGACAACGGACCCCGAGGTCAGCCCCCGGAGGCAACCCGATGAAGAAGTGGAGGAGCCCCGCGGACAAGGAGAAGGATGTCGTCGACGACGTCGTGGCCCTGCAGGACCTCGAAAGCTGCGCTACGGACCTTGGCGAAGCGCAGGACTGGGTGCCCGTGCAATGGCAGCACGTCCGTGTCGGCGACGTGGTGCGACTGCGGCGCGACCAGGCTGTGCCCGCCGACATGGCGCTCCTCCATGCCACGGGGCCGAACGGCATCGCGTACATTGAGACCATGGCCCTGGACGGCGAGACCAACCTCAAGAGCAAGCAGGCGTGCACGCTGCTCGCGGAGCGGTGCAACACGATGGAGGGCATCAAGTCCACCCAGGCCACCGTCGTGTCCGAGGACCCCAACCTGGATCTGTACAGCTACGACGGGAAAGTCACAGTCGACGGCCAGACGCTGCCTCTCTCGCTCAACAACGTCGTCTACCGCGGGTCGACGCTGCGAAACACCGCAGAGGCCATTGGGCTCGTCATCAACTCTGGCGAGGAGTGCAAGATCCGCATGAACGCCAACAGGAACGTCCGCGCCAAGGCCCCGGCCATGCAGTCCATTATTAACAAGATGGTGCTGTTTCAGATTGCCATTGTGCTTGCGCTCGCCGGCGGGTTGACGGGCGCATACTCCCTGTGGAAGGTCAGGGTGGAAAACTTTTCTTCCTACATCGTTTCCCGCCCGCTCTATGACGCGAGCGTGCCGTTTAAGAACGTCTTTTTCGGATACATGATCATGTTCAACACGTTGATTCCGCTCTCCCTGTACATCAGCATGGAGATTATCAAAATAGGGCAGTTGCTGCTGATGGACGACGTGGACATGTACGACCCGGTATCGGACACGCCCATGGTCGCCAACACGACGACCATTCTGGAGAACCTGGGGCAGGTCAGCTACGTCTTCTCAGACAAGACGGGCACCTTGACGGAAAACATGATGCGGTTCCGAAAATTGAGTGTCGCGGGCGTCGCTTGCCTTCACGATATGGACGTGCAGAGAGACGAGGAAGCGAGGCGCAAAAAGGTTGAAGCGACGCGGAAGCGCTCAAAGGGCAAGGAGAGGTTGCTGCCGACAGAGCGGATAGATGAGGAGGACGAAATAGTCGGCGACCACGAAGACTTCCACAAGAGACACGCTCCGGCGAGATTGAACTCGGTCGGATCCTTGTCGCACTGGAAATCTACTGTTCGCCCCGACGAGGAGCCCGAGATGAAGACGGAGGAGCTGCTCGACTATATCCGGCGAAAGCCAAACACGACTTTTTCGCGCAAAGCAAAGCACTTTTTGCTCTGCATCGCCTTGTGCCACACCTGCCTGCCCGAAGTCAAGGACAACGGGGAGATTGCGTTCCAGGCCGCGTCTCCCGACGAGCTGGCGTTGGTTGAAGCCGCGCGCGATCTGGGCATCATGCTCATCGACCGTCCCGCGCAGTCCATCAAGCTGCAAACGTGCGACGCCGACGGATCCCTGCAGACCGAGACGTACCAGGTCCTGGATGTGATTGAGTTTAGCAGTAAGAGGAAGCGAATGTCAATCATCATCAGGATGCCCGACGGCCGCCTCTGCATCTTCTGCAAGGGAGCCGACAACGTCATCATGTCGCGCCTCAAGCTGAGCCACCTGGCGGAGCAGAAAGCCAAGGATATTGGCCGCCGAGCGAGCATGCGTAAGACGTTTGAGCAGGACAAGGCGATACGTCGGATGAGCGAACAGGCGAGTGCAAGGGGCACGCCGCGGACGAGCCTTGCCCTTAAGCGTGCGGATTCGATCGACCGGCTCGAGGGGCTCCGACTCAGCCTCGGACGCAGGTCCACGGATCTGTCTAGGATCTCGCAGTCGGAGGCTGTCGGGTCGTGGATCACCAGGCGGCAGACTGAGGAGATGGCATCTCCCCGAACGTCGGCTGACTTTTTGCGCAGCCCGAGGCAGAGCCTCTCCCGGGTCCGGTCCTTTGACGCCGATTGCAGAGTCGACGAGTCGGTGGCGGCCAACGAGGCGGCCGTGTTTGAGAACTGCTTCCAGCACATTGACGACTTTGCTTCCGAGGGCCTGCGGACGCTGCTGTATGCGTATCGCTACATCGACGACGATGCGTACGCGAAGTGGAAGGAGCTGTATCGAGAGGCAGAGACCAGCCTGGTGGATCGCCAGAAGCGCATCGAGGAGGCGGGCGACCTGATCGAGCAGAGGTTCGAGCTTGCTGGGGCGACGGCCATCGAGGATAAGCTGCAGGACGGTGTTCCAGAGACGATTGACAAGCTGAGGCGAGCCAACGTCAAGGTGTGGATGCTGACGGGCGACAAACGCGAGACGGCCATCAACATTGGGCATTCGGCGCGTCTGTGCAAGCCCTTTTCGGAGATTTACATCCTGGATGCGACGCAAGGCGGCCTGCACGATGCGATGACGGCAACGCTGAACGACGTGGGCCGAGGGATGGTGCCGCACGCGGTGCTTGTGGTGGACGGCCAGACCCTGGCTACCATTGAGGCAGACGAAGCCCTGGCGGTGCTGTTCAACGACCTTGTGGTGCGGGTGGACTCGGTCATCTGCTGCCGAGCGTCGCCGTCGCAAAAGGCTAACCTCGTCAAGTCCATTCGACGCCACGTGCCCCAGAGTATGACCCTGGCGATCGGTGACGGCGCCAACGACATTGGCATGATACAGGCCTCGCACGTGGGCATCGGGATCTCCGGGCGCGAGGGTCTTCAAGCGGCCCGCATCTCGGACTACTCGATCGCGCAGTTTCGCTTCCTGCAGAAGCTGCTGTTTGTGCATGGTCGATGGAACTACCTCCGGACTGGCAAGTACGTCTTGGCCACGTTCTGGAAGGAGATTCTCTTCTTCCTGGTGCAGGCGCACTACCAGCGCATGGCCGGATACTCGGGCACCTCGCTGTTCGAGTCGTGGAGCTTGACCGTGTTCAATAGCGCGTTCACGTCGCTCCCGGTGATACTGCTCGGCATCTTCGAAAAGGACCTCTCGGCCGACACGCTGCTGGCGGTGCCCGAGCTCTACACATTTGGGCAGCGGGGAGAGGGCTTCAACTACGCGCAGTACCTGGGCTGGATGGTCATGGGCGTGACGGGCAGCTTCATCATCTTTTACACCACGTGCGGTGTGTACTGGTCGGACCTGTTTACGAGTGACACGAGTCTGTTTGCGATGGGGGATATTTGCTTCACCGCTGCGGTGATTTTCATCAACGTGAAACTCTTGTGAGCCAAGCCCTTGCCAGGCCTTGATACTTGGCAACCGAACTGACTGACTGTCCAGAATCATCGAGCTGCACTGCAAAACGATCGTCACATTCGTTGGCTTCTTCCTTTCGATCGGGGGCTGGTTCCTGTGGAACATTCTCCTCTCCGTCATCTATAAGAGGAGTGTCGGGCCATACATTGTCCGGGACGCCTTCCTGCACAACTTCGGCCGCAGGCTGCAGTGGTGGGCGACCATGTTCCTCGGCCTGGCGATGCTCATGGTCCTGGAGCTGGTCGTCCAGGGGGTGCGACGGGTGTACTGGCCGACGGACCAGGACCTGATGCAGCGGGTCGAGAAGGACGTGGGCGTGGGGGGGAACATCACGCATCTTACGGCGAAGGGGGAGAATGACGAGGGGGATATTGAAATGCAGAACCTCGTGGTTGAACGAGGAGGCGACGATGCGACGAAGCCGTAGGCGAGCCGTGCTAGGACGAGGAGTCCGCCTCGCCGGGTGAGCCGCGAACAAGTGTGCAGGCAGGGCGAGCCACGACGACTTACCATGTGAAAGCCTCCAGCCGAGAAGCGCGAGAACCCGAGGGCCGAAAGAGGCACAAGGGCGGTTCATGAGGGTACGTTTATGGCAGATGTGTGATACCCGGGTGGTGGATGCAAGTATATATGGGACGAGGCTTTACCTCGAGAGGAGGGCTCACGAATGGGGAGTTTTGCCGGCGTGGCGTTTTGGGCGCGATGGATAGATGGCCGGGTGAACAGTATTTTGAAGTATCAATTCAACTACGATTACGTTTAATCTCAGGGCATTGGCACTCAGCAGCCGATGTCGTGTACGAGTATCTGGTGATCGTTGGAGTATGAGTAATATCCCTGTCCCAGCTCGGAGACGGCGCGATCCGACCTCGCGGGGCTCAGACCTGCTCCGCGTTTCGGCGCAGAGCACCAGACGGCAACGACATGTTTTTCTCGCATTTCCCTCGTGCGACGAAGTGACACGCATCACTTGCCACTCTTGTCTGGTTGCGGCGGCTGTCTGATTTTGTTGTTTGCGAGGCTTTCAGGCCGTGACGAACGCAAGGTGAGATACCATGGACGGGCGTGTGCGGAGGAGGGTGGGCGTTTTGCGGGCGGGGAGAAAAGAAGAGCATGGGGACAAGGGGAGGAGGAGGCTGCTGCGGTGGGAGGAACTTGGTGAGTACTTCTTTTCGTGCCCTTTCGCGTTTGGAAGTGGGCTGGAGCTTGTCTGATAAGCCCGGGGGTGGTGCTGACCGTTTCCTTTGCAGCTCCGTGGCAGCAGTGAGTTGAATGGACTTGGTGCTATCTGGAGAACTGGACTTACATGGACGGCAGGGAGGGAGCGGGCCATATCCTGACGGGGTACCGGTATGCGACTCCCACGACACAACTGTCCGAGGCTGTCCAGAGCTGACGTTGCGACGAGCAAGACCGGAGAGTACGTCTGCGGCCGAGTGTCTCGCCAGTTGGTCGTATCTGCACAACGACACGGGTAAGTCCGCTCATTCACCCTCCCCTATCCAACGTGGGGAAGACTGAGACGGGCCAGTCAACGTCCTCTCCCACCTCCTCGGCGCGGGCATCTTCCTGTCCCTCATCCCGCTGCTCTGGGCCGCCGAGATACCGCCGCGCTACGCCGTCGCCACGCGCGCGGACGTGCTCGTCTGCGGGGGGTACCTGCTCGGCGTGGCGGCGTGCTTCACGACATCCGTGGTGTAAGTCCCCCTCCCTACTCACATTCTCCAGTTGGGCACGGTGACAGCTCAACGCCCGGCAGCTTCCACACGTTTCTGCCGCACAGGAGGCTCACGCGGGTGCTCCTCCCGCTCGACTTCCAGGGCATCCTGCTGCTCATGTGGTCGGCCACGCTGCCGCTCGCGCAGTACACGTTCCCCGCGCAGCCGGGCCCGCGCAACGCGCACGTGCTGCTCTCGACGCTGGGCGCCGGCGCGGTGCTCGCCTCGGGGGCGCGGGCGGGGCCGGGCGCGGGCAACGGCCGGGCCGGGCTGCTGGGCGTCTTCGGCGCG
>JALHCC010000584.1:0-16093 GCA_024340765.1 Tolypocladium cylindrosporum
CCCCCCCCCCCCCGCGAGCCTCGTTTACTGACCAGCCAAGCTATTCTGTGGCATCTCGGTGGTTGACGGCAAGGAGTGGGAGGCGCTCAAGAGGTACAACCTCAACGCCCTCTACGGAATGTCACCAGAGGAGAAAAAAGGCGGTGGCGCCAAGAAGACAGAGGAGGGGGCCGAAAAATCGTGAGCGCGAGACAGGAGTAGACCGCTACCTGGTCTACCACCGGGGTAGGGTATTCAACCAGCCAAGGCCTGGGCTTCGTGTTGGTGTTGGACGACAACAAGCTCGCGGGACGTGGAAGAAGAAAAGAATATGAAGCGGTCGGGCATAGCCACGCGCCGGAGATACACGAGACGCAAAAGTCCCCGGCCAGATGACATCTGTACGAATGGGCCGCCATAGTCGCACGGGACAGGCACGGGACGCTGCTTGGGCCTGCGGGCACAAGAGGCTCGGCGAGCGTTCAGGGGCGAGGAATCGCGACGGGGCGAATGGAGACGGCAGTGCTTCTGGAGTGCTCCTGCTTCGATGCGGACTGCTCCGACGACGGCCTTGGGCCCTGGGATTGCCGGGAGTCGACGAGACTCGTCTTCTGCGAGCAGCGGAGCGTTGGGGACTTCGGCTCGAGTGGGAGTTGGAGAGATCAACATGGCCAACATGCGTGCTCCGTAGCAATGAAGGCAAACCATGCTCGTTGGATGCTTGCTCCGGCCAGCTTGGACGAGTCCATGGTTGGAGTCGCGATGACTGATGACCGACGCCAGATGGCCAGACGGACGGACGGCCCATGGCCAGCGCGCGCTGGCTGGTAGGTAGCGGAATGTAACACTTGGCGATCCGTGCGCGTACGCACAGCTGGCAGTTGACAGGTTGAAGCTTGACATTTGACAATGCGATGGATGCTCGCGACACCTTGAACCGTCCTTGGCGTCCCCATGCAGGTTGGCAAGGTACGTACGAGTATCGTACTGATTCCCGCTGTCATTGCATCCCTGCCCATCTTTAAAGCCTCCCCGCAAGCCCCCCCACTCGCATGTGGGACGCGGAATGCAGCCGCCGCAGGCTCGCTTACAACGGCCAATGGCGTTGGCGTGCCGGGCATCACTGAATACGCCGTCTCAGAGCTGGCATCGACGACATGCCTCTGGCGGACTCCGACAATTCAGCTTCCGAGCTCTTGCACGAGTGCTACGAGGTGGCTAACCTTACATGCTCGTATCTCGTGGCCACCCCGTAGGCACTCGTGCGATACATGCTACAAATACCTTGCCACACAGTCGCGTCGCCAAACGCCGGCGAGCGCACGGTACCTTGGCAGCACGTACTCGTACGTAGTGCGGACTACGGAGTCCCTCTGGATGATCGGGTAGCCAAGGTTCATATTGCCACTGGCATCCGTCGGCCTCGGCACCCTGGCGAAGCTCGCGCCACTCGTGCTGCCGTGGCTGGCCTAGGCATGATGACCTCGTCGGGGCGAACGGCCCCGGGAGCCGACCGATGTCGACGTCAGCCAACCGCACGGCGGCAGGCCCCAGAGCCTCAAGTCTCCCCGCCAGCATGCGACCACCTCGCTTGACAAGGGCCAATGACGGGGACCTGCCTTCGCCTGCTCCGCAAGGGGTGACCCGTTGCGGGAACAAGCGAGCAGGCGGCTGCGGCAGAAAGTCGCAACGCCCACTCCTCCTTGCAGCAGTCAAGCCTCCACGCCCAGCCGCGCAATTTGCTGCCATCGAGGCTCACTGGCGGTGCTTGGACACGGCCGTGGCTGGAAGCAGAGGTGACGAGAACCTACCGAGTACGGACCACCGAGTCCCTTGCTCGTTCTTACCTCCCTTGCTCGTAGGGGGCAGCCATTCGCGCCGACTCGCCTCCGCGCCCGCGCTGCGACCTTTTCGCGGCCAGCACCACGAGCTCGGACGCGGCCAACAGGCACGGTTTCTTAACCTAGAGCCCACACGCGTGGAAATGGATTGTCTCTGTTCGCATCCACAAGAGGCCAGTACTTGGTACAGGTGTCGAGCCAGGCCACGGACAGACACGTGCTTACTCTCATGTCGCTGCCTACGCAACTTGGCAACAAGACAAAGATGCAATGTTGCGGCTTCATTGAAACCCCTGTTTCAATCCCACCGCTTCCTACCAACAAGTACACCGTGCTCGTACACCAGAGCAGGCTGCTCGCCCCGAGGATCGCCAACCTGCTCGACTGACGGCCTTGTCTACCTACCTACCTCACGTAAGGTACCTACCTATCTTACACGCCTACCAAGCGTAGGTGGCATGTAGTAGGTATTCTACCGCTTCAAAGTCAGCTGTTCCGAGTACGAGTAGTGCCCCCTCATCCACCGTTTATAAGGTGGGCTTGGCATGGAGGTCGTCACTCCAAATCTCTCACACCTCCCCCCTCTCTCCTCTCCTCTCCTCTCTCCTCCACTCGTATGCAAGCCAACGCAGAGCACATTTCATTCAGCGGCCCCAGTCGCATGCGACCTGACTTGAGCTAGCTGCTGAGACCCGGCCTCTCCTCTTCATCGATGACCCACCCTTCCTCGGCCGCGACCAGAATCCCGTACCCTATCCGTACCTCGCCGTCCGTCCACCACCTCCCCATGACGAGGGCGTGCCGGCAGCGGCAGCGGCAGCGGCAGCGGCAGCAGCAGCAGCAGCAGCATCAGCAGCAGGAGGGACAAGCGGTAAGCTCGAGCCGCTTCGGACCAGCATCTGGACTCGTCCTGAACAAAAGAAGTGTGCATGACTTGTGACTGGTCGGTATGCCTCCTGACCCTCGCCTCTTTTCCTCGGGGGCCACCATAAAGCCCAGGTTGCTTCCTCCACCACCTGCCACTCCGGTATAGAACCGTGCGTCCCGCCTCTGTTGTGCTTTGCAGCGACCTCTCCTGTCCCCCCTCGACAGCCTCTGGTTGAGTCTCGCCGCCGAGCCGTTGCCACCCATATCGGGCCCTGGTGCGTCGCCACGCTCATGGGCGGCGAGTCGCCAACGGGTGGCCTTCGAGCTCTTATCAGCTCTGCGGCCCCCGAGTTTGCCATTGAGGACCTGGAGATGGTCCCGTCTACCAAACCTTACATCCATTACCTCGCCACAGCCCCCGACGAGGATAGTCTCATGCTATCACTCTTACCGCGAACAACGAGGCTTCTTCGATCCGAGTATTTGCCCATCACGTCCGAGGCTGTTCTCCTCTGTTGGCTCAGTGGTCCCACCGATGAGCCCTGTCCAGCAATACATGCGGGCGACATTGAGCCGGACGAAACGGACCTCGCTGCTGGCGGCGAAAATGGCATCAAGCGCCGCATTCTGCGTCGCACTGAGGGTCTTCCACTCCTACAGTTCCTCCCCAGGCTGATAAAACACGGTTCAGCCACGCATGTCGGCTGCCGCAACGAGTATCTCCTGACCCGGCCGGTCGTGGGCACGACCGTTGCTGCCCTGTCACGGCCACTCACTCGAGCGGAGCGAAAGCTCGTCGACTTCCAGGTTGGCCAGCTGCTGCGACGAATTTCATCCCAGCTATCGCCCAACGGAAAATTCGGCACCGCAGTCGGCATATTGTCCCCGGACCCAGCTGCCCCAGGCTCGTCATGGAACCGGGCAGTCACGCCAGATCTTGGCTCTCGCCATGATCGATGGTCAGACGCCTTCCGGTATATGTTGGAATCGACCCTGCGTGATGCCGAAGATTTCAACGTCACAATTCCCTACGATTCGATTCGAGATCACGTCAGCCGCTTCAGGCACTTTCTGGATGCCGTGACAAGTCCCTGCTTGGTAGCAATTGATGCCGGCGAAGACACGAACACGCTTGTTTCTCCAGCCACTCACAATCCTATTCAAGAAAGCGGCGGCCGAATACCAGGAGAACGGCCCCCCAAGCACGACAAGAGCGGGCACGGTGACGATGCTCTTGATGCGAATGAAAGCACGTATGCCATAGTGGGAGCAGAGAGACCGATGCAAGTCACGGGGATTCGAGAATGGAGCAATTGCATCTTTGGAGACCCGCTCTTCGCTTCTGTATTGAGCCGAAAGGCCAGCCCAGAAATTTGGCATGGATTCAAAAGAGCGCTTTGGGAGAACGGCCTCGAGGTCTTTGGTGCGCGGCCCGACCCCTTGGAGGATCCGCGAAACGCAGAAAGCCGCCGCCTTCTCTATGAGTGCTACCACGCAGCGACAGCGATAGTACGGGAATACTACCGCCGGTGCAGTGACAGTGACGATAGAGAGATGCCTGCGCGGAAAAGGCTCACCCAAGCCCTTCGGAAGCTGGACAATATGGACGACATGGGTAAAGAACGACGGCCGCATCCAACAGGCGAAGTGTCTCCCGCAAAACGGCCTAAGATCGATGATGAAGACGGAGCCGGGAAGCGAGCAAGTAATCGTGGATGTGAAGGGTGACATGGTGCTGAGCACATGTATATAGGCGTTCACCAAGCAGGTCCGCCCCTTGATAGATAGCAGGAATATGATCAAACCAACATTGGCTTGTTCTCGTCATGGCCGTCCATTCCGTGCGCCAATTTCTTTGTGCTCCTCCTCCTCCTCCTCGTCGCCTCCGTCATCCTCGTCTCTCGGGAGCTGAAAGCCCATCATTCCAAGGAGGTTTCCTGTGGGCCCGGCCATGCCCGCCTGGCTCTTGAAGCTCTCCAACAGATTGCGGGCCAAGTTGTAGTCAATGTCGACCTCGTCATCGCCATCTTCATCTGCAGTCTGACGCGCCTGGCGCCCTTCCGTGTCGGCAGCCTTGGCTTTGCTGTCCAAGGCAGGTTGCCTGTCGGCAGGAGCATCAAGCTTTAGCGCTCCGTGCTGTCGGAGTTCAGCCTCCATTTGAGATGAGAGATCTTGAATCCGGGTTTTCTCTTCATCAGGCGCGCTCACTATGCTCTTCCCTTCGGAGGCAGGTGGTTGGGGATCCGGATACGTCGCGGGAAGGCCCATCATTTCGCGCATCATCCGTGAGAAAGCCGCCTCATCGAAACTGACCTCCTTGTCCTCAAATTCGCTGTCCTCCTCATTGGTGCCACCGGCTTGCTCGTCGTCGTCATCGTCATCGATATCGTCATCGTCCATGTCCATGTCTTCAAGTTCCGCACCGTCCAGACCCGCGGTTTCATCGTTTAGAAAGGCCTCGAACCGTGAGACAATCTTTCTGAGGCCGGCCTGAGTCTGGGCGTCACCAAATCCCAAATTTGTCTTGCTGGTTCCATGGCCTCCTTTACGGTCTAGTTCCCGCTCGAAGTCCTGGTAATTGATGTCCATCCACGATTCGTCATCGTCGCGGTGGCAATCCTTCCACTGCTCCATCTCTTCATTCGTGGGTAAAGCAACATCGCCGTCCTCCACAAGATCTTCTAACATGATTGCGACTTCTCGGACAACCCTACTCTTGCTCTTGTCTGCATTTACAGCAAGCATCTCGAAGCCACATGTCAGCTTCATGCCTGTCTCCAGCCTAGCCACGGCCTTGTCATTGGACGACGATGCTTGAAGTGCCTTTTGCCATCTCGGCGGCGACTCGAATCGTTGCGATTTGAGTTGTGCAAAGAGCACCCTGCTGAACCGCACGCTTGTGGTGACCAGGTCTTCTGGTGGGAATATGAGTGATCCCGTCGTAGCCATGATTGGCTTCAGGCCGACAGGGTCCCTTAGATAGAAAGCTTCCACAGCCGGGGAAACAGACTTCGGCAGTGAGTGTAGGAGAAAGGCAAGCTTTCGCGGCATGGTGATGATGGAATAGTGCGCAGAGTTGGCGATCTGTGCTGGGTACTTGTCAAGCCTGTAGAATGCCTCGGCCTCGATGAAAGGGGAATGCACGAGAGCATCAGGTTTGGATGCGAGGAAACCGACCGCTTGGGGAAGGGAAATCGACCGAGACCGAGTGGACTGTGCGTCATCGTTTTTGGATGGAATTATAAAAAGCTTTCCATGGTGAATCCAAACACGGTTCTGGTCCATTTCGGGACTCAACCACTTGGGGAGCACGCTGGCAGCCTCGATCAGGAGGAACTCCCCATCGGTATCGACGACTCGGGCCCAAAGAGTGGGACGGGATTTGGTCAACTCTCGCAGGATATAGACGATGAGCCACTCATCCTCGACCGCATCACCGTAGTCACTCATGCCGTGAAGGTATCGCAGGCCTTTTCATCGACGCGGTCAGATATGGTTTCATTTAGAGGGCGGCCTTGAGGCAAGCTAGGGCCGTACGAACCTTGCTCGTTTTCCAGCTCGAGCTGAAAGCCATCGCGCTGCCAGATGTAGTCTTTGGTCAACGTCTGAGCGAGCTCAACTGCAGCCCGGCGTAGAGCCTCCAGTTGAAGGAGACTTTTTCGAGCGTCGGTCTCCTCATCGAGGAGGAAGAGAAAGTACTCGACGCAATTCTCAGATAGTTGGCGTTCGAATCCATCCGAGGGAACAAAGTTGCTTTGGCCCTCGCCGAGGAGGTCCCCCCCTGGCATGATGGCCAACACTGCGGTCCAACTGCTAGTCCACCGTACCGTGCCTCGTGCTTTGGTAGAGAAGCCAGACAGGAATTTGTCCGAAGCGGGCGGGGCGCTTTATTCGTGCATTGCAGACCCGCTCGGTTTGTGTTGTACTCGTACGTACGTAGATAAGGTACGAAGTAGGCCGAGATGAAAAATGTCACCAGCGGCGTCGACGGAGTTTTCTCTCCTTCATTACCTACTTTACCTTGGTTCACGGGTGCTGTTGCGTCATTGGGTAGGTGCTAGCACGAGGCGAATGCACTGTGGCAGGCAGGCAGGTCCCTGGAAGCTGGAACCCCTCACTCACTGTCCATCACCTGACCAACCACTTTGAGCCTCTGTTGGAGCGTACCTATAGGGGTCTTGACCCCACTAATACTTTTTAGCGCGTCTTTCCTCCGCGACACGTCCATTCCTCGCGTCTCCTCACTTTCCACTCGACTGATAATACCACTCCTCCCCGCCACTGCTCTGAACTCCAGTCAGCAACGAACCGCGCTGTATAACTCTCAGTCGAGGCTAATTGCCTTCGGACACCGCATGTTCTCAGCGCGCCGTATGGTCATCGTGACCGTCAACCGAGCGTCTCCCCGTCATGGCGCCAGTCAAACGCACCAGGCGTGTCGTTGACGCCGACGACGATGACGGACTTGTCGACGTGCAAGAGGCGCGCTCCTTCGTCGCCCATGATGCGCAGTCGGTGAGTTATTTCCCTGTTACGGTTGACGCCTTGCCGTCTGACTCGGCAGTTCAGAGAAAACGAGTTCGAATGTCTCTAGACGAAGCGCCGGAAGAACCCCCCCCAGCACCCCAGCGCGATGAAAATCCCAGCTCAGAAGACGAGGATGAAGACGGCTCCCATGCACCCGACTCCCCTCCTCAAACCCAATACGAAATTATGAGAGATGCAGGCTTTCGGCACCTGCAAAACACGGACAAGGACGACCTGCAAGCCACGCAGAAGCTTAAGCGTCGGCCGACAAACCTCGGCGACAACATGGTTGCCGAAAGCGGCATCATCGAGAGCATCACATGTTGCAACTTCATGTGCCATGAACGCCTGCACGTCGAACTCGGGCCCCTGATCAACTTCGTCGTGGGCGAGAACGGCAGCGGTAAAAGTGCCGTCCTGACGGCGCTGACACTTTGTCTGGGCGGCAAAGCTAGCGATACCAATCGAGGCGGAAGCCTCAAATCTTTCGTCAAAGAGGGGCAAGAACAAGGCAGCCTTGTCGTCAAGATCAAGAATGCCGGTACTGATGCCTACCAGCACGACATATACGGCGACAGCATTATAGTCGAGCGCAACTTCTCCAAGTCCGGTAGCAGCGGCTTCAAGATCAAGAGTGAGCAGGGACGCATCATTTCGACCAAGAAGCAAGAAGTCGATGAGATATCGGAATGGTACGCGCTGCAGATGGGGAATCCCCTAACAGTGCTGTCGCAGGACAATGCCCGGCAGTTTCTCAACTCTGCGACGCCTGCGCAAAAGTACAAGTACTTCGTGTCTGGTGTGCAGCTTGAACAGCTGGACAATGATTACAAAATGTCCCAGGACACACTGGACAAAACCCTGATCCTCCGAGACGACCTCGATGAGAAGATAGGCTACGTCAAAAAGGAAATGGACGATGCTCAGAGGCTGGCAGAGACTGTCCAGAAGAACAATACCCTACGCGAGAAGGCCCGGCTTTACCGGAATCAATTAGTTTGGTCGCAAGTCGTTGAACAGGAGCAGGAACTCGAGCGTCGCGACAACGAGCTACGCGATCGAGACCAGCGTATCCTGCAGACAGAATCCGAGTGCGAAGAGTTGACCCAAGCCCTCCTTGACGCCGAGGAAAAGTTGGAGCGGGTGAAAGCAATCCGTGAGAACCTCTGCGATGGGCAAGGCTCCTTTGAAGAGAGAGTATCTGCGGCGGAGGCAGCTTACAACTCTGCGAAGAAGGACTTGATTGAGCTGCACCGAGAGGAGAGAGACGCCTTTGGCCGTCTCAAGGCAGCAAAGGGTGACATATCGGCTTGCGAGGCGAAAATTCGAGAGGAGGAGCAGCGCCTGGATGAGTCAACCGGCTCGGCCCGCGCCGAAAAGGAAGCTGAGCTGTCCGAAGCGACCGCTCGGGAGAAGAACCTGACTGAGCGAATCTCCGAGGATGCTAAGCAGCTGCCCATGTTACAGTCAAGGCTCGCCGACGCAGAGCAGGCCTTTCAAAAACAGCAGAACTTGCGAGAACTCAAGCGAAAGGACATCCTGGCCGCTGAGCAGGGCGTTCGAGACCTCGAAGGAAACACTGGCTCGGCGTACGTTGGGTTTGATCGCGACATGACTAGCCTTGTCAAGGCCGTGGCAAGTGACGGAGGGTTCGAACACAAGCCGATTGGCCCCCTGGGTGCTCACATCAAGCTGCTCAAACCAGAGTGGTCCGGCGTTCTGGAAAAGACTCTTGGCGAGGCTTTGAACGCGTTTGTAGTAAGAAGCAAGCGAGACCAGTCACGACTTTCGGACTTGATTCGGAAGACTACGATGAAGAAGCCGCCTCCGATCTACATTGCGTACGGCGGACAAATCGACACGACAAATCAAGAGCCAGGCAACGAGTTTGAGACAATATTGCGAGTGCTGGAATTCGACGACGACCTGATCCGATCACAACTGCTCATCAACAACCAAATAGAAAAGGTCATATTGGTCGAAGGGCGCCAGGACGCGGAACGGATCATGATTGACAATGGCCCGCCTCGCAATGTCGCGGCATGCATTTGCTTTCATGATGGCCGGGGAAAACGGGGTCAGGGCTTGCGAATCACGAACCGGTTCGGATCCATAGCAACGAGCCCCATCATCCCGAGTGGCCAGCGACCAAGAATGCAGACCGACTCGGGTCGGCAACTGGCGCTGCAGAAGGAGAATCTCAAGCAGCTTGGGCTGGAGCTGAGGGAGTTGCACGGCGAGCTGCGCACTGCAGAACAGGCATTGCAAAGGTGCAAGTCGGAACTCGAGGCTCATCGCAGGGGGAGCCCGACGTTGAGCAATGACCTCCGTCGAACGCAGGCTGATGTCGAGCGTATTCAGATGGAATTGGACGCCTTCGAAGGCGTTGATGACCGTCTAGTTGTCTTGCGATCTGAGTTGGATGCAAAACGAGCGGAAGAGTCCCAGCTTGGCAACCAGTATGGCAACATGAAGCTGGCGAAGCCTGATCTAAACGCAAAGGTTGAGGAGGCCAAACGGAACCTGGACGCCGAGAGAGACGAAGGAAAGGATTTTCAGAGCAAGGTTAGCAAAGCCGAGGAAAAGATCAAGACCCAGGAGACGTTGAGGCGCATTACCCTGTCGAAGAAAAACAATGCGTTCGAGAGACTAGACATAGAAAGGGCGGAACGAAGCCGCGCGGAAGTCAAGCGTCACGAGAAGGCAAATGAGGTGCAGGACTTCATCCGTCAAGCTGAAGAAGTGGCTCCTGGGCGCGTTCACATTCCCGAGGGCGAGGATTACAGAAGCATCGAAAAGAAGTATGAAAAGATTGGCGAGCAGCTGGCCCAGCGCGAGGCCAGGATCGGCGCTACAGACCACCAAATTTACGACCGCGCCGACGAAGCCAGAGCAAAATACGAGGATGTGATGAAGCAGACTCGCGATGTGGACGAGACAATAACCTCCTTGAAGCGAGCGATAGAGCATCGGCTACACCTCTGGCGACAGTTCCAGAGACAGATCAGCGCTCGTATCCGCATACAGTTCAACTACTTGTTGAGCGAGCGTGGCTTCCGGGGCAAAATCGACTTGGATCACCGCGCGAGAAAGGTGGTCATCCACATCGAGCCCGATGAGACACGCAAGAGCTCCGCCGGACGCAACACCAAGACGCTCTCGGGTGGTGAGAAGTCGTTTTCGTCCATCTGCATGCTTCTTTCGGTGTGGGAGGCAATTGGGTCGCCCATCAGATGCCTGGACGAGTTTGACGTTTTCATGGACAACGTGAATCGGGCAATCAGCACAAACATGCTTGTAAGTGAAGCTCACTGCATATTTCCAAGGCTGCCGGCGAACGATTCGATGCTGACAGCAACAATAGGTGGACACAGCTCGGCGATCTGTTTCCCGGCAATACATTCTTATCACTCCCAATGCCATTGAGGGACGCGCTAGACTCGACAAAGATGTGAAGATTATTCGGTATGTTCTTACGACATCCCCTTTGAAAGTTGCCCCTTGCTTACCACGTCTGCACTTAGTCTGACTGACCCCCGTCAACGGACCTTGGTTTGAGACGCCTTCTTCGAGGTGTGAACTCCGGGCTGTAGGGGTTAGTTTTCGAAGCCCATTCAGAGCCGGGCCGGTGTGTGTCGGTGTGCGCGCGCGCGTGGATGACAATCACGAAGTTTGGTGTCAGCCCCGGTGGCGCATCAGGTGGCAGCATTCGACCGTAAAAGCCTCGGTGTTGGGAGGACTGTCTATTTGCGCTGATACTGTACAAGACTCATACAGACAAATCGTACATGAGAGACGACGTAGCGTGTTGGGGGCAACCCTTCGAATCATATGCGAGCTCCCTTGCTGCGCAAAACATTAACACCCGCTTTCATCGTGAAGCCGGCCCATTGCCCCAGGGATCCGACGACGCCGCCAACCGTCTTCACCTCGCCCAGCCTTCTGTTGAGGAAATCCCTCGTCTCGGCGAATTCGGGGGACTTGTCGTTGGTCATGAACAGCTCAGCTGTGCTATAAATCATGGACAGCGAGGCGCGTTTGCTATACCATGAAGGATCGACAGCCTTGTCCCCAGCGAGAAACCAAATCTCGTCGGACAGGAGAGCAAGCTCTTTGAGCGAAGCGGGCACGTAGCTAGGCTGAGCCATGATGGCGAGTGCCTAAGGAACGATAATTTCGTCAGCAGGCGTATCTGGGACGTTTCCCGGAGACAGATGCGCATGTACCTCCTGCCATCGGTGGATGACGTCCTTGTTAGCCATGAGCCGAGCCCACGTCAGGGCGGCAACCTTGGCGCCCACGCCGATTGCGTGTTTGTCCCCGGCCTGGCCATCAAACAGCCCATGACTCCGCGAGGCTAGGGCCTGGCGCTGGGCCACGAGGTGATGGCGGATGAGGCTGAAGGGTCCGTCTGGGAGGACACTGGGGCTGATGTCAAGAAAGCCGGCGTCGCGGGCGCCGAGGCCGAGGGCGCGCTGAGAGAAGCCGTGCTCGGGCACGTGGAGGTACGCGGCGGCGAGAATGGAGTCTTCCACGGCGCCGAAGGGGGCTTCAGCTGACGGATGGTCGTAGGAGTGGAAGGGTCGCCGTTGTCGGGAGCCAGGGCCAAAGGCAGCGCTCTGCATGCAGGCGGCCGAGGCCAGCAGCCTTGGAGCCGCTACGGCCCGGCTCGGACACGGCAGCATGGTCGGAGGGGTTCGTGTAATGGGAGTGGGCGCGGTCACATCGAGGGACGCTGGTGGCGTCGTCGCGTCGCGAGGCTGCGGATTGGGATGTTAATTTTGTAGAATGGGAGTACGGAACTACGAAGCACGAAGTACCGCGGCCCGGGATGGTGGGGGCGGTTGGAGGAGCTCGGGCCACTCACTGGTGACCAGCACTGGCTGCCACATGCTGTGTGGTGACCTGACTTGCATGCCAACGTCGACTGATCAGCATGACGAGATCGACGATGCTGCCGTGTCCACGGTGCCTCCACTACCAAGGGTAGGCACCTCCCTATACCTCGTAGGATAGCAGCAGGCCTGCAGAAACTCGCCCCATCCGCAATGACCTCCTACAAGTCCCCGGCGCCGACAGATGATACTCGTAGACCTCATCACCAGCAAACGAGAGCGGCAGACGAGAGCGCGGCAGGGTCCGCCGCATGCGCCCAAGGCCAGGCATTGCGTGTATTATGTCCATCCAGATGAGGGCTGCTCAGCACGGCCAGCGAGTGGTGATTCTTGCGCGCCGCAGCGCATACCGCCGGCTCTCCCACATGCAATCCTCTCACCGGTCTCGCGTCATTTGGGAGCTCGACGCACACCGGCCGTCCAGTTGCCAATTGGCCGCAATGAGGAGAGTGTGATGGGCTCCATGATTGGCCTGCCAGGCGTCTCACCTTGCATGAGCCGGCCATATCCCAAACCGACAAAGGCGGAGTAGTTGTGTCGCAATGCGGCGGTGGCCTGTATCTTTATACCTTCCAATATGCCGTCGCGGTGCCTTTGTTCCAGTCGCCCTCATCTGTGTCATCTACTCCGTACCTAGCCACAGAATACATCATCTTGCACAGGCAGGCGCAGACACTAGGCCAACTTGCTCCAGTGGCATTGCTTGCATACTCTCCAAACTTCGAAGTACCTATCGACAAGGCTGGGGCATGAGGGCAACATGCGCCTGTCAGAAGAAAAAGAAAGGAAGATTCAATGGCTCTGGTCCAAGGATTCGGCACGAATAGGGAGCACCTCAGAGTGCCGTGGTTAGCCTAAAGATTCCATGTCCAAGGCGAGGATGCCGACTTGATCTTGGCTCGCGAGCCTGCGGCGGGTGCTTCGGCCATGTGCTGGCTACCTAGGTACCTTGGTGGTCTTTCCGGAGCACATCCACGCTTGTAAGAGAAGATCGGTCTGATCCCTGCACAGAGCGTGAGCCTAACGATATATCTGGAGCCACGCTCAGTCCGTAGGCACGAAGTACTCGTACGAAGTAGGCCTATATACTCGTATCTGTGAATCCAGTAGCTCCAGTAAAGTACCCAGCCGCGCTCCCCGTCGAGGGCGAACACCCAAGGCACGAAACTCCGTACATGCCTAATGAATCCGGGAGAGGACCAGGCCCCTGTATGCCATCTGACTTCTTCACTTTATCTTGGTACGTTTATTCCCTGTTTGCGCCACTGCTGACAGTCCTTTGCGTTTAGTCCGTACTAGAATCAGACTTCCAGCCGTTTTTGTTCCAGCCGTTGGCGGAGTCGGCGCACCTTGTTGGGTTGATCGGATTTTCGAGTTGCACGCCCACCTCGCGTCACCGACCTCGTGTCACCCCTTCTTTAGGTACCCCAGCCATACGAGTACATGGACTCAGTCTGCGCCTCTGTCCCGCTCCCTGCGGCCGACACGAGCAGGGGCCCGCACGGTGGATGGATGCACCACCTGGCTGGTTTTGGCGGCATGTACTCGTAGTGGTGCTCGAAGCCATGGAGCATCGCCAACTCGATTGGTGGCCTTGTGCATGAAGAGCGGATTAAGGCGAGTCCCATGAAGCCTGACGGACAGCAGAGCCATGAGGTATCAGGCACAGTATTCATGCCTCGGTACCTTGCCTTCCTGGTTTGCACAGGTTCGGGCAACGAGCCAAGTACAGGCCCTTGTGAGAGATACTATGGAGTAGGTAGAGAGGGGAATATGGCGGCCGGCCTAGGAGGGCAACCGTCCACAAACGGGCCATTATGTTGACAGCGGCCAGTTGCTAGCTACAGAAGTCAAGTCCGCAATTGCTTCCCCGCTACCACGAATACCTATGAGAGTAATAAGGTACGGTCTCGGGACCAGCGGTGGTGCGGGAAGGGGGGATTGCAGGGCGGCGACGAGCGAGGCACCGTATTACTTCGTTAGTGGTATGTTGGTAGTACTTTCGTGTCTGCTTGCCGGTCGAGTGCGCCATCACAACTCACGAGCAGTTGGGCTTCTGCTTTGTGCTTGGAAAAAGTAGGAGATTGGCGGCGAGTGCACGTACTTGCTCCGGCGGAGGTTCAAAAGAACCGTCTCTTTCATCTTACCTCGTGTGAGCCCAGATGAAGAAGAGCCGCATTCGTGCGGACTAGGTACGAATATACGTATCAGGGTCGTGGATTATCTGCCCTGTTGCCCGCACAGGTTCCTGGCTACCAGCATCGTCTGCGTCTGGGCCCGGGCACGAGGTGCGCTCCGTACCTACTCCGTACCTACAGAGTATCGTCCAGGTCGAAATGACTGGCGTCAGCCCATCTCGTCACATCCGCCGGCCACGGGAGCGGCAGTAGGCTGGACGGACGAGGTACGAGTACGGATACAACGACGTCCTCTCCAAGGCCAATGGTTTGGCTCTAGGCGCTCGAGATAGATCCACCGCGATACGGGTTGGTTCCTGGCCAAGAGGC
Organism: Tolypocladium cylindrosporum; assembly: GCA_024340765.1. NCBI lineage: Eukaryota > Fungi > Ascomycota > Sordariomycetes > Hypocreales > Ophiocordycipitaceae > Tolypocladium > Tolypocladium cylindrosporum. Next base: position 14,617 of record JALHCC010000584.1, read on the forward strand.
AACGACGCGACGGGATTCGTTCAGCCTGACCGTGTCGCGCTTGGTAGTCACCGCACTGTGACATCGCGCATATTGCGGGTCCCAGTGCAAGGCTGTCGTGATGGCGCTGCGCAGTCCGTTGGGGGAAGAGGTAAAGCACTGTACGGGATCGTACTCCGCAGTCCGTACGGAGTGCCTTGAAACGGGGAAAAACTCGACAGCCGAGCCGAACTCGTCATCACCAACATCGAATATTTCGTGCCGACGACAAATCGCAGCGACCACCTGCCGCTCTCTTGGTTCTCCAGCAACACAAACAGGTCGCACAGTTGCAGACGAGTACGGAGGACGGATACAGATACCTGGCATTTCGGGGTGAGTGAGTTTTCTCGTCTTCCATTTGCTCCAGCTGCATGCACCTACGAAGTACCTGGATGCCTGCCTCTGAGCCTTGCTGGCCTCTCTACCTTGGCTACCTTGGCTACCTCGTCTCATGACTGTCCGGAGGCCCAACCCAAGGTACTGGGTACATACTCTCTACCTTGCTTGTTTGCCCTCGCGACGTCTCGTCCCAACTTCGTCCCTCCAACCACCCATCCCATCCCATCCGTCACCAACACCACCCACACAGCCAGCCTCCCCATCACCTCGTCTCCGCCGCCCACCACCAGCAGCGACCGCGACTGCGACAGCGACAGCGACAGCACGTACTTAGTACAGTGCAGTCCCACCGCAGACCAGTCGCGGGACTTCGCTCTGAGCCGTTTCCTGTAGGTGCAGCACAGTACGCGCTTCTGCACACGTGCTGGCCCCGTCTCACAAGCTCCGGTCTAGCGCGCCATTCATCCCGTTCCCCAGGGCACTTGCCAGCCAGCAGCTCTCAGGGTCGACTGAGCACCGGGCCTACCGTTCCCGTTCCATTGTTTGATGAGGCTCTGTCATTAACCTGCCTTGAGTCTAGCCAGCCACGCTCTCCGACAAACTCCTCACCCTACCTACTACCCTCTCAACCGTACCTTGGGCCGCTGCCTTCTTGCCCCCTGGCACAGTACTCGTACGGTTTATTCCTGCTACGTACTCGTACAAAGCCCGAACCATCGCAAACACGCGGCGCTCTCATCCGCATTTCGACACGGCCGGTAGTCCAGATACAGCGACGTGCATACGTGCCGGCAGCATCCAGCACCCACCCTGTCGCCGCGTCCTCACGCACGCACTTGGTCCAGCACATCAATCAGCGAGCGCTCCCTGCCTCGGCGGTCGAGAGACATCATCATCCCGAGCCCCTGCGCAATCCCTCGCCGACTTGCCGGCTTGATTCATCTATCGCACTGAGCTACACTGACTGCACCGCTCCGCACCGCAACGCAACGCACAGCACTGCACAGTGCACTCACTCCGTTCCTGAGGTAGGGTAGCTTGCATCTCCCCCCCCCCCCGTCACTCCTCGCCCTCCTTCGCATCCTCATTCGTCGCCTGATCCCCCCTCCCTCGCTCC
>JALHCC010000060.1:0-66821 GCA_024340765.1 Tolypocladium cylindrosporum
GGGGGGGGGGGTTGGTGGAGGAGGAGGAGGAGAAAGCGACGGGGTTTAGCTGTAAGTTGGGACGGGCTGCGGCGGAAGGTACAGACTGCTGCCAATGGTGGCGGGGGTCGGTGCTGTCTTGCAGATGCTAATTCATCGAGGTTCTCAGGATTCACGAGCACGCATACGGAGGTATTTGCCACGGCGATACTGGCGGCCGGGCGCTCCGTGCTCGTACGCGATATTTGCTACCGAGCACTCCGTGGTGCCAAATCTCCTCCAACCCTCCCGGCGATCGCGTCGACGCCCAGCCCTAGGCTGGATTGGGCCGCTAATCAGCGGCGTGCGACTCGCGCCAGGAGGGAAAATTGTGCTGGCGGTGGGTGCCACTGGACGCTCCCGCGCCGCGGCAGGCCTGTGGTTGGCGGAGGGCGCGCCGCGCGCCGGTCGGCAATCTCTGGCTCCGGGCAGGGCAGAGCAGGCCACCTCGGTGGCTCGCTCGTCCGAGTACGAGTACGAGCGGTCGCATTACTTGTGGTCAGCCAGGCTGGTCCATCGTCGGCGATTACAAGGGCAGATGGCACCATCGTCGCAGGCGGAGGCGGCGGGTCGGGTCCGGCTACCCTGTACCTCTGACGCAGTCGCACGGCGAGCGAAAGAGGCAGCTAGACGAGGCCGGCTAGATGAGGTCGATGCGACTATGGACTAATACGTACCTCATCAACTTGCATAGGTAGGTAGGTACCTTACCTGGAGGCATTCGCAGGAGCACGCATGACGTGGTAGCGTCTATGCACACGGCAGCGGCTGTACCCACGAGGGCCGCTCTCAAGACCACCAGCGCCGCTCTCTCCCACCATCACCATCACCGCCATCACCACCGCCATCTCAGCCACATCATCGCATCCAGAACCGCCAGCATGCCTTCCTACATCGTGACGTGCAAGGACGACGCGACCCCCGAGCAGGTCGCCGCGTGCGCCCCCCCCTCCCCCGTTTCCCCCCGAGGACGACCGCTGACGCGCTCCCCGTCCCACGCAGCGCCAAGAAGCACGCCGTCGACCAGGGCGGCCGCATCGGCCACGAATACACGCTCATCAAGGGCTTCTCGTGAGTGCCTCGCCCGGCCCGCGCCGCCGGGGACCGCCATGCGCTGACGCCGACGCCCGCGGCTCCTAGTGTCGAGTTCGACAAGGACTCCATCACGACGCTCGAGGCCAACGAGCACGTCAAGGCGGTCGAGAAGGACGGCGAGATGAGGACGCAGTAGACGCAGCCCGTACGGACTGCAGCGTCGTGCCGTGTCTCATTGTCCGGCGTAGACAGAAATACAGAGCATGTATCCGTACTTTCGTGCTTGTGCTTCGTCATCGGTGCCGCCTCATGCCATCCCGGCCCGGCTCCCCTCGGCTCCCCTCGTTTCCAAGCTGGTGGCGTGACGTAACCCGCTGCCCGATTGGTGGCTGCGATGCGCCGGCCGCAACGTCCCTCAAACACCAACGGCAGCGATACTCGTCTCACCCGCGCTCGCTCCTGGGCTGCCGAGATGCTGCTGCCATGAAGGCCCTCGCTCGGTCGCCGGCTGCGCGGCTCCGTCGGCCTCGACAGACATGGCCCTCGCCGTTCTCGTCCCCTCCGTGGCGTGGCCGGCGCGCCTTTTCCGCCTCGGCCCCCGTCCGGGACGTCTCGGACGCTGAGATCGCCGCCCTGGCCAGCCAGCACCAGCACGCGCTCAGCCTCGCCGACCTCGTGAGGTAGGCAACTGTTGCATCTATCCATCCATCCATCCATCCATCCATCCATCCATCCATACGTGCGCGTTTCCTGACGCAAGCCTCGCAGGCACGGCCGCCCGCCCCTCTCCGAGAGCTCGCTCCTCTCGTCGGCCAACTTCACCCTCTCCCTCCTCCCCATCCGCCTCGCACGCCGCATCGAGGCCCTCCGCAACCTCCCCTACATCGTCGTCTCCAACCCCAACATCGCCCGCATCTACAACAACTACCTGCACTCCCTCTCCATCCTGCTGCCCTACTGGCACGCCGCCGCCCGGGGCCGCACCGTCGCCACCCCTCGCGACGAGATCGACTTCACAAACGTCCTCGCCGAGCTCGTCGCCACCCACACCGACACCATCCCCATCCTCGCAAAGGGCTTCCTCGAGTGCCGCCGCTACATCTCTCCCGCCGAGGTGACGCGCTTCCTCGACGAGCACCTGCGCGCCCGCATCGGCACCCGCCTCGTCGCCGAGCAGCACATCGCCCTGCACTTCAGCAGCCAGCCGCACTTTGCCCCCGGCGACAGCCCCACGCCCTGCCCGGAGCACCCCTCCTACATCGGCGTCATCGACACGGCCCTGCGGCCCGCCCAGACCATCGAGTCTTGCGCCGGCTTCGTCGCCGACATCTGCGAGCTGCGCTACGGCTCTCGGCCCCGCCTCCGCGTCGACGGCGAGCCCGGCACCACCTTCGCCTTTGTGCCCATGCACCTCGAGTACATCGTCACCGAGCTGCTCAAGAATGCCTTCCGCGCCACCGTCGAGAGCGCCTCGCGCGAGCCCGTCGTCGTCACCATCGCCCCTGAGCCCCCCTTCAAGAGCCAGCCCGGCGGCGCCCCCTTCATCGAGTCGCCCGCCGAGGACCGCGGCCTCTTCCGCAGCGACGCCATCCGGCCCCTCGACGACAACGCCCCCGGCGTCACCATCCGCATCCGCGACCGCGGCGGCGGCATCCACCCGGCCGTCCTCCCCAACATCTGGTCCTACTCCTTCACCACCTTTTCCGACGAGGACGAACTGCCGGGCTCGGGCTCGGGCTCGGGTTCGGGCGGCGGCCTCAGCGCTATCGCCTCCGCCAGCACCGGCGGGAGCTCCATCGCGGGCCTGGGTTATGGCCTGCCCCTGAGCCGCGCCTACGCCGAGTACTTTGGCGGCGGCATCGCCGTTCAGAGCCTCTACGGGTGGGGCACCGATGTCTATCTGAGGCTCAAGGGTGTCGGCACCATCGACAAGTAGCATGTGGCAGATCGAAACCGCCGCTGCTCCTGCTTCATCTACATATAGCTTCTGCTTCGTCTACATATAGCCACGGCAAAGAACAGACAAGACACCAAATAGTGATGCCAAGTCAATATTCACAGGGCGAGCTGCGACGCGACCAGAACCAAAAACCAAGCCCTCATCCGTTGCCGTGCATATTATTGGAGATTATTCATGTATGAAAAAGGAGTGACCTAGATGACCCACTATTAAGGGGCACACGCACGCGCCACGTACCGCTGGTCTCCTGAGATGAAGACTCCAGCGCCCAACAGCAATTCAAGAAACAGCGAGATGCGCTCCGTGTGCGAAGTATCTAGCTCTCCCTTCCCCAGATCTGCCTGCTCCATTACGAGTTGCGAATAAAATAAAACGTGAGCAGCAAAATGACACCATGCTTCTCTCCAAACCAAGAACGCCCATCACCATGGACATTTGGACATTCCAGTCTAGAACGTGTGCCCCAGACATCGTGACCAAAAGGCTTTGTGCCGCCATCGTCCCAGTACACTGCCCCTCTCTACGTGCCGCATCCTCACATGTTCTCCAGTTCACGGTCGATTTGTCGGTCCATAAACGTGCGTCGCTCGCCGACCAGCTCCGTCTGCAAGCGCTGCTCGACAAGCGCGCGAACCTGCTTCTTCGTCACCGTATCCAAATCCACCTCCCGGAGGACGGACTGGATGGCTTCCACAATTGCGGTGTCCTCGGCAGGCACATGGCCTCGCTGGAAGTCAAACGATGTCGTCGACTGCATCGCCTCAGCGCCCAGCGGCGATCGGTGACCGCCCGAGTAGCCCAGTGCTGAGGCAGAACGGTTTGCCGGGAGGCCCATGGATGGAGACAGGTTGGACTGGCTGCGCATATTCACCATGCTCGCACGGTTCGCGGGCATGTCCTGGTATGGCGACTGGCTCCTTCCCATGTCATGTATGGCAGTTCCCATGGACATCATGGACTGTCGACGTACCGCCATGGCTGGGTCTTGGTAGGGGCCGTGCATGTTGGAGGCGCGGTTCATCTGACCAGGGGCCGGGGACTGTGGAGGCATGTACGCATTGCGTCCGCCCATGCCCATTAGAATTGAGCCCTGAGGCGCGGCCGAGTAGACCGACTTGATCTCGTCCATCTCGTACTGGTCTCCATATCCGTAGTCCACCTTCTCCTGGGGCCCACCGCGGCGACCGGGCAGGCTGTTGGCGACGGCGTAGTCGTCCCATCGCTGGAGCGGGATCGACCGAGGATCGTAGCCCTCGTCATCGACGGCGACAACCTGCTTGCTGCCCTTCTCGCCGATAACGACACGCGTGTTGCCCCACGTGAAGTTGTCTTGGTTCCAGAAGGAGTAGATGGGCAGGACAAAGGAGTAAATGGGGAAGGCGAGGATGTAAATGATCATCCATCCGATGTGCTGCCACTGCCGTTTGAGGATGAACACCAAGGCCTGCAGGCCGTACACCGCAGCCAGCATGATGATGGAGATCAGCGGGAACTGCCCGGTATGCGAGGCGACTCTGTAGATGAGGTAGACGAGGTAGACGCAGGTTGCCGGGAGGATGATGGTGCCGAAGAGGTCAATGAACACAACGAATCGCATGCTAAAGCAGCAGAAGCCGCACATCTCCTTCAAGCGCATGAGTTCCACCAAGTTGTGGATGGTCGAGTTGATCCATCGTCGACGCTGCGACACCAGCACGCCCCATGACTCGGGTGCAGCCGTCTTGCACTGGGCATCAGGAACGAACTTGTACGACATGTATGGGAAGTGCTTGGTCATCAACGTCGTCAGGAAACGATCTTCGCCGAGGGACAGCAGGTTCTTCTGGTGCAGCGTGTCCACGTTGCACACGCTGTATTCATTGATGACTTCATCCGAGATGATGAGCGGCTTGCCCTTGTCAACGGTCCTCAGTCGATACATGGAAAAGCTATTAAGGTGGGAATGTTGTCAGCATGTCGTCGACGACAATATAGGATGAAGAACCAAAACGTACCAACCAGGCAGACAGGTGACGCTGCCAAAGAGAGATTCGAATGCCTTCGCCAAGTGATGCGAGATGAAGTACTCATAGACCTGGATCATCGTTGTCCAGGACTTCTCGTCGTTTTCCAGGCTCGTCTCGCCGCAAATTCCTGCAATCTTGGCGTTGTGCGCACAGGCGGAAACCAGTCGGTTGAGGGAGTCCTCGCTGACCGAGGTATCGGCATCGACCATGAGGATGTACTCATACAGTTCGGGGTCCACGCCGATGATGTTGTTGACCTGGTGGAATATCTCGAGCTCAAGAGGGTTCATAGGGGCGCGGTGATGGACGCGGTTCAGGAAGCTCATGAGCAGGATCTGAGAATCGCGCTTTCCACGGTTACCAGGCTTCGGCTTTGTCTGCTCTGACTCCTTGCCAACCTTCACAATGACAATGTACGGCACGACATTGCCTTCGTACTCGTAGAGGCCAGAGTAGACTTTGCCGTAATTGAGCTGTTCGCTGCCGGCGCCAACTGACTTGAACGGAAGCGCGGGAGGGTCCACTTTGGGGTCAACCCCCAGGATATCCAAGACGATCTTCGGGGTCGGTCGGTCGTTGCCTTGGCCGACAATGACACCGTCGCAAATGACGCAAATTAACTTCCTCTTGTTATCATACTGAAGCGCAGTGAGAGAGTCCAGGGCCTTCCGTAGCGAATCTTCGCCTTCAGTGTAAGCCGGAACCTGACAGATGACAAACTTGTCCTGCGGCGAAGGGCGACGCTTGGAGCTGAACCTGAGGGCCGCGAGGAACTTTGTCAGGATAACGGCACAGAGCATGATGGTAAACGCCAGGAGAATCCAGTTATTCACCGTGCACCTCGGCGTCTCGCGGAAGTCGGTTATGCCTTTATAGAAGACTCTCTGAATGCAGAGCCAGCTGTTCATAACCAAAGCATGCTCGGTCTGGTTCGCCACCGAGTCGCGAATGACGCCATCCAGCAAACCCTTGATGTCCTGGCCGGGGTTGTTTTTCCAGAGATCGCTTACGGAACCGTCGAGAAACTTGTACGTGGCCACATTCCGAAATACATCCTGTGTGTGGAAGTAGTCTGTGAGATCGTAGATCTTGTCGTCGTACCTGGCCCACATGCGCTGCAAATCCTTGCCCGCGGAGCCGACAAAGTCTTCGCTGTAAACCAAATCGCCATGGTAGAATTCCTTGATCTTCGGCTCAAAGTCTGTCCAATACCAGTCTTCCTTGAAGAGAGCGCTGGTAGGGTTTGGCTGATACTTTCCGGAGGTATGGACAGCGATGGTGAACTCGGGTGTGTTGTTGGCTACCAGGCGGGTTGTATCCGCGATGCCAAGACCTCTGCACGCCAGGTGCAACGGTTGAGGGAAGTAATTGTCCATGTCGAGTCCGGCTAGAGGCTGCATATTGTCCGTGGTTGTCTGGATATCCGTATCGCTGTGCTGCCGCCTCCAAAACTTTGAAAGATCGTACACCTTGCCGTTCAGGCTGACCCAGAAGTCGTCACTGCCTTGGTGAGTAGCCACTTCCTTTCGATTCCAGGCCTTGTCGAAGTTGGGGCAGAGAAGACGCCCAAAGGCGACGATCCAGAAGACGACGATGGCATTCATCAGGAGAATCAAGAAACACAAGACAAGCTTCTCGCGCCACGCCATGCGAACATCCGGGCGACGCATCCTGCCAACATATCGGAGAAGGGGCGAGGGAATCCAGAAAGTGAGAGCCCACACAAGCCCAACCCAAACCCGACGACCCATGTCGACGTGTTTCGTCTCGAACTGCTTATTCTTGGCCAGTTCAGGGTCCATCATGCCAGCGAGCTCGCCCTGCTCGTTGTAGTAGGCATCGCCCTTGTAGGTATCGCCCTTGTTGCCGAGCCCATAGTCGCCATTGCTGGCATTGCGCATGGCAGTCGGGGCAACGGACGGTGCAACGTTGGGGACCTGGTTCAGAGTCAATTGACTGCCATTGCCATGGCTGAAGTTGCGACTGTGAACTAGCTGATCGTTGCTCCCGTTGAAGCTAGTGTCCATTGCCTGCGGCGGGAAGTAGCCGCTGCCATTAGAATAGCCGGTATCAAATGCGGTCCCAAACGGATTGCTGTGAAGTCCCTGCATGGCTGGGTTGTTGTCTCCGGGTTTGAGGTCAAGCATGCTTTCTGCCTCCCACCACGCGCTTTCTCGCATCCATACGCGCTCCTTGCCAATAAAAACCTCGCCGTTGCTCCAGCCGCGCTCGAGCATCCAGCTTTCGATGCCGTCCCTGCCGTCTTTGCAGCCAAGGGCGGAGTAGCGCTGGACGAATTCGTCGACATCGAAGTCAGCGGTGAAGTCGAGGCTTCTGTTTCGTCGGTTGGCCCATTCGGGAAGCCTCCACGAGCGAAGCTGGCGAGATACTGTGCCAGCCGACCAGGCAGAGGTGATGGACGCAAGAGCGGCGAGCTGCGAGGGGGAGTCGTCGGTAGGATGAAGAGACAGGTGATACCACAAGCGATTAGAGCTAAGGACCGCAGGCAGGTCGAATCTGCCAGCACGGCCGAGATTGATGCCCTCGCCTTGAATGGGGAAAAGAAGCTTCTTGAGAAAGCCTCCGTCCTCGGACGCGAAGCCGATCTTCTCGAGAACAAGCTCCCGCTTCTCGAGCTCGTGCTGCCGCTCCCTGCCCTCTGGGCCCGTCATGATGCCAAGGTCGGGGGAAACCTCGGACACTGCCTGCTGCATCTCCCGCAAGACCGAGGAGCCAGCGGGCGACGTCTGCACGCCGTCCTCGATCATCTCGGCATTGATTCCCTGCGTGTCGTCGAAGATGGAGCGCATCGACAAGGCCTTTCCAAGGGTTGGGTGGGCAACCTCCATGACAGTGACGGAGACAGTGTCCCCGTTGTCCTCGTTCGAGGTGGGAGTCATCACGCCACGGCCATCGGGAGACTCGTCCCCAGCCTTGATGCGCACCATTTGTGCAGCAATGGCCTCGTTGGCTTTGGAAATTACCCAGTCTACCAGCGACTCGTACAGGCCCCCAACGAAGGTCCAGCGGTCCTCGGTACTGCATTGGTTGAGGAGAGTGTCGGGTTCGATGCCGAGAAGGCCGCTAACATCCTCGCAGATTTCCTCCAACGCCTCAGACTCGATGCTGTAGTCGAGCGTGTTCCCAAGCTTCAGAAGGCCCGCGAGGGTGGAGATGAAGTCACGATGGGCGGAGCCCTTTATGCCAATGTCCTTTAGAGCTCGGCGGAAGTCGTCGGCGGAGGCGGCATCATCTGCCGTGGGGAGATAGTTGGGTGGATCGTAGGTTCCAGACCGGGCCAAGAGGGTGTAGGTGGAGGGACTTCGGAGTCCCAGGAACTCTCGCTCGGCAGGCGTCGAGGCAGACGTCAAGAGGTAGTAAAAGACATCAAAGGCACGGTAGCCTGCCTCGGACGGAATGTTGAGCAAGCCGTTGACGGTGTCAAGGCCGCCTTGGGACAGGGCCAGGGACGCCGCGGTGAGGTTGCCGGTGAGGTTCAAGGTCAGGGTGACGCCGAGGGCGGCTTGCCTCGGGGTGGAGGGATTGTAAGGCGTAACGCATCGAACGAAAGGTTGGATGGCATCCAAAGCCTTGTATAGACTCGACGGGATGGCGAAGGGGAAGCTGGAGAGGAACGGGGCCAGAACGGAAGGGGTGGACTGGTGAAGGGAGCTATCGGCAGATGTCAGTTGGGAGGGCAAGCCAGATGCAGTGGGTTGCGTCGACGTACCTCAGGATTACGCAGCCGTCTTCAGCGCGCCGCCGTGCGTGCTCCCAAGCTCTCGTAGCCAGCGAGGCGTCGATGGTCGGGCCGGCCTGCGAGGCCGTGAGCCAAGTGTTGACAACAAGGCTGGTGCTGGCATCGAGCTGGTGGGACTGGGAGCTCAGGTAAATGTTGTGGATGGCGTTCAAGAGAGTCGTCGTCGAGACTTGGGCAGTCTGCGGGCCTCCGGAGCGTGAACCGCCGGGAGACTCGGAGGCCATGGAGAACATGGACATTCGGTTCGCCATATTTGACCGCGGCAAGGCCAGTGATGTCCTCGAGGGACAGCCACCAACAGTGTCAGTGTATACTCGCTGCAGCGCCGTGGATGGCCCGTTTCGTCGTGAGTAAACGATGCCTCGGTCGATGCCGGTCGGCTGATGGGCGAGGATGTGTGACCACCGAGATGAGGAGACGTCGTCGTGCGGAGGCGAAAGCCGGCAACGCGATGCTGCTCCTATTCTGGAACTGGAGCGACCGGTTCCGGGCGAAGAAGAGAGGGTGCAAGGGATTAACGATAGGATGGAAGCCGCCAAAGCGAGTGAGGCTGGCCCACCAAGGCTTGATGAAAACGACCAACGGAGAAGTCCTCGACGAACTTTTCCCACGGTACGAAAGCAATCTCGCGAGTTGTTGTTTGGCCTGGGCTGGACCGTCCGTGGGGAGAAGAGACAGGAGAGCCACACGATGCCAGCCAGCATCAGCCAGCAAAGTACGGCGAGCGCGGCGGTCCAAAGATGCAGCGCGGGCACCACAGGGCAGCTCGACCCATCTTTTTTAGCACCAGGGGGGAGGCGATTAGGGGGTCGGTTCGGGCAGTAGGGGCCGCTACTCCGCTGAGGCGCTGTGGCGAGCCGTCATGGACGCCCGTACAGTCCCGTCGCTCAGCCGGGCTGGGGATGCCGCACTGTCCTCCACCGAGATTGGCATGTACAATGCCCGTATCCATACATTCATTAAGAGATGAACGGGGCCCCTGAGGAGACACGACAGCCCTTCGCTGGAGAGCCGGGGGTGCCGACCATGAATACGGACAGACGGGGTGCTCGCTGAACGAGGTACCGTGGCACCACCTCCATTGTCACCCGCAAGGCCCTCGGGTCGATCCATGTGAATACGAGGAGGCGACCTATGGCCCACGCTTCCGGCCAGCTAACACAGTCCCGAGGCGCAATTGGATCGAAAAACGGATGCGGCTGCTCGTATCCAGCAGCTGGGCGTGAGTGATGGTGGGAGGCTGTGCCACGGCCGCTGGCGAGAGCTTAAACGCGCCCAGAATAACAACACTCACTGGCGCGAGCCACACTCCATCTCTCTGTCACGGCGCTTGCATCCAACAGGCGTCGGGTTAATGCACCTCCTGTGTGGCGACCGGCAGGCGGAGCAGCCACGGAGCGCAGTTGATGCTTCGTACTCGTACTCCGTACACGCTTGCAATGCCCTTGCTTTTCGTGATGCTCCGCCATCTCCATCTGTCTCGATTGTAGTATACGAGAAGGTACGGTAACTATAGGGTAGGAAGGTCGCGAGGAGGACGGTCGCGAGGGCTACGTTTTTGGCCCCAGGCCAACAAGCCAGCAGGGGCAAGAGGGGAAGTGACCTGCGACCTGGTTTCCTTTTGCCTTCCCTCTGAAACGGCACCATCTCGATGATCTACGAGTACTCGTACGAGTAGTAGTGAGCTGCAACAGCAGACCACCACCGACAAGCCACGAGTATGCAAATCGCACCCGCACAACCGCGGCTCCTGGTTCATCAGCAATCGAATCGACTGCCTCGAATTGTGGATGACACGACCCCTGGAGGATGAGCAGAAAAAATTGCGGCGGCCCACGCATATCTCGCTGCCGGACCAGCGACGCTAGCATCGTCAATCCATCATGCCGGGGGAGCCGACACGACAATGATGCCAAAAGTAGAATCATGTGGCCCATAGGTTCCTGATGCAACAGCAGAGCGGCCTGACCAGAGCCCCGTCCCAGGTGGTGTGCCGTGCCCGTTGTGCCGAAGCCAGCTCATCAGAACTACTTGTATACAGAGAGAGGTCCCGACGGACCTGCGATGCATGCATACGATACAAACAAACAGCGACGACACCTTGGTCTGTCTCAAAGTCGCTGTCTCAGGAGTCAGGCTTCGCCCACGACTCACGAGCACTTGGAAGTGGTTATCATGCCAACGTTCCCGAGCTGCCGCCCTCGCAGTTGCGGGCCCACGTCCTTGCAAGTTTGCAACCTGCAAGAAGCAGGGGGGCCCCGGCAAGAAACCTGGTGGTTTGCTGCGGCCTCGATTTGCAATGCGATCAATGACTTGTGCCCTTGCCCTGGCTCCGGGGCCGTCACAGGGGGCCCTCCTCCAGCTCAATTTGCAGTGGGAGCCAAGGGCCAGAGCCAAGGCGAAGAGGGTGACCATGACGCCAGCAATGAATGGCACGGGCATCTCTCCTCAACGGTGCGAGGTGGAACGCAACGAGCGTCGCCGACGAGGCCAGAGTCGGCACAAAACCGTGGACGGGAGAAAACACCGTGGCACGCGCTGCTGGCAACACGCGTGAGCGCGAACATGTGCTGTGCAACAATGATGAATCATTCCCGCAATGCACCAATCCATTCCCCATCTGTCCTCAGCCCGTCCAAGCCAGTGCAATGGGGCCTGTCGCTAGGTATGTGTGTGGGTGAGGCTGCGCTCCCGGTCTCTCCGGACCGCCGGATGCATCCCGGAGCTCAAACAAGGGCCCCCAAAGAAAACATTCATCCCCTTTCCCTCGCTACCGTTGAGTAGAGCTGCGACTGTCCAACAACCATCGTCAAGACAGCAGCTCGAGTGAGTGTTTTGGTCCTTCGCTGGCGCTACTGCCTCCTTTTTCTCTTCCCACACTCGCTTTATACCCGCGCATCCAAACACCTCTCGTTAGGGCTGCCTCGTCTCTTGTTGGCCCGTTGGCCGTTGGCCCTTGTCCTGAAACCTGGCCTGGACCAATTCACCAGCTCGCGGCCCGTACGACCGTGAAATACTCCAACTCACCCTCTCCGAACTCTCGTCGCCTGGCTTCTACGTGCCGTCTTGATTCCTAGTCAGGGGCCCATTGCCGGAATCGTGCCCATCATGGCTACGGCCCTCCCCCCTCTGGGAGCTGGCAGCGGAGGGGCCCATACGCAACATTCGCTGCCCTCGTTACCGGCTCATCTGCAATCCGACACCCACATCACAGGGCACCTGGCCAGTCGTTTCCACGTGTCCCATCCCACGGCGAAATTGTCCTCCCACGGCCTCATTTCTTTAAACACTTACACGTCATCCACCAAGGGGCCGGATGGCGGCAAGGCGGGAAGCGCCATGGCCGGCGCCGAGGACATGGCTGACCGCGCCTGGCTGAGGCTCGGTCATCGATCCGAGAGTCAAGCTATCGTGTTCCTGTAAGTGGCCTACGCGCGGGGTTTCATACGTTGTGCTCGTTTCTGACAGAGGTATAGGGGCGAGTCTGGATCCGGCAAGTCGACCGTCCGAAACCACGTGCTTACGGCCTTGCTGGACAAGTCGTCCACGCCTTTGTCTACGAAGCTCTCCCTAGCAGCTTATGTATTCGACACACTCACCACGACCAAGACGGCCACGACGCCGACCGCCTCGAAATCCGGCCTCTTTTACGAACTGCAATACGACACTTCGAGCACCACCAACCCAGTCTTGATTGGCGGCAAGCTGTTGGATCATCGCCTGGAGAGAAGCCGAATCGCAGACGTTCCCACTGGGGAGCGGAACTTTCACGTCCTGTATTACCTCCTCTCGGGTACCAGCGAGGCTGAGAAGACCCACCTGGGACTGGATGTTTCCAAGAGATGGAAATACCTTGGGCATCCAACCCAGCTCAAGGTCGGTATCAACGACGCTGAAGGGTTTCAGCTGTTCAAGAATGCCCTGAGGAAGCTCGAGTTTCCAAGGGGCGAGATTGCCGAGATTTGCCAAGTCCTGGCCAGCATCCTGCACATCGGGCAGCTCGAGTTTGAGACGACCAGCAACACCAGCGCCACTGGCGATGATAGCGGAGGCTTCTCTCACGAAGGTGGCGTTCTTTCCACGACGGTCAAGAACAAGGATGTTCTCGCCATTGTTGCCGCCTTCCTCGGCGTCAGCACGGGGGATCTCCAGAGCACTCTAGGCTACAAGACAAAGATGATTCAGAAGGAGCGCGTAACCGTCATGCTCGACCCGAACGGAGCCCGCGCCCACGCCAACGAGTTGGCTCGGACCCTGTATGCCCTTCTGGTTGCCTGGATCATCGAAAATGCCAATCAAAGGATTTGCGCCGTGGAAGAAAGCATCGCCAACACCATCTCCCTCGTCGACTTCCCCGGCTTCGCCCAGCAGTCCTCGACCAGGTCCGCCTTGGACCAGCTCTTGAACAACGCGGCCACCGAAGCAATCTACAACATGACTCTGCACAACTTTTTCGACCGAAAGGCAGAAATGCTCGAGTCGGAAGAAGTGAGCGTCGCTCCTACGAGCTATTTTGACAACTCGGACGCTGTCAAGGGTTTGCTGAAGCCTGGGAACGGCCTCCTCAGCATCCTTGATGACCAGACTCGACGGAACAGAACTGACATGCAGTTTCTGGAGAGCATGCGAAAGCGTTTCGAGGGCAAAAATCCCGCCATAGAGGTTAGCGCAGCGACTGCTAAATTGCCCGGCAGCAATTTCTTGACGGAGAACACTGCCGCCTCATTCACCGTCAAGCACTTTGCGGGCGAGGTCGACTACCCTGTCAAAGGGTTGATCGAGGAGAACGGTGAAATCATCTCCGTGGATCTTCTCAGCATGTTTAATTCGACGAAGAGCGAGTTTGTGGCCCGGCTCTTTGGTCAAGAAGCCCTGCAGACCATCTCGCACCCGAATGAGCGGACTGCCGTGATGCAGGCAACCGTCAGCTCCAAGCCCATGCGAGCCCCGAGCGTCATGTCACGCAAGGGTGGTCGCGCCAAAGCCGCTGCGGCTCAGCGACGCCGACAGGAGGCCTTGGACCAAGTTGAGCAAAGCAGCGACACCAAGAACTCCAAGAGCGGTGGCGGCCGGAGCCCCACGGAAGAGGGTGCCTCTGGGCAATTCCTTTCTTCCCTCGACAATGTCCAGAAAGCCGTGACGGACCCGTCAACGAACGCATACTTTGTCTTCTGCTTGAAACCCAACGACCGTCGCATTGCCAACCAGTTCGACAGCAAATGCGTGCGCACCCAAGTGCAAACGTTTGGGATCGCCGAGATCAGTCAACGACTGCGCTCGGCAGACTTTAGCTTGTTCCTGCCGTTCGGCGAGTTCCTCGGGATGGCCGACGCCGAGACGATTCTCGTCGGTAGCGAGCGCGAGCGGGTGGAAATGGTCATTGATGAGAAGCGATGGCCCAGCAACGAGGTCCAAGTCGGCGCGACAGGCGTGTTCCTTAGTGAACGATGCTGGATGGAGGTTGCCCATCTGGTGGAAGGGTCCACTGGACACGGCCGTTTTGGTCTGCATTCCGAAGGCGGAGACGGCGGCGATGGCCTCACCCCTGGAGACCACCAGCACACCTTTGGTGCCTCAAAGGAACAGCTCTTATCAGCCGGCAACACTCCCCTGATGTATGGGGAAAAGGGCAAAAGCGGCTACTTTGGTGGCGGTTCGGATGACGCGCGCTCCGAAGCCGGCGCCTCTGCGCTGGGTGCCGGCGACATGTTCAAGAACCTTGACACGCGAGAACAGATGGCGGAGCGAGGCAACGAGAAGTCACTCGTGGAGGTCGAAGAGTTCAAGGACAGCCCGAGCCGCAAGCGCTGGGTGTTCACAGTCTACTTTCTGACCTGGTTCCTCCCCGACTTCCTTATTCGGTGGATGGGGCGAATGCCGCGCAAAGATGTCCGCATGGCCTGGAGAGAGAAGGTGGCCATCAACATGCTCATCTGGCTCCTCTGTGTCATTGCCGCCTTCTTCATCGTCGTCCTCCCGATGCTCATCTGCCCAAAGCAGAATGTCTTCAGCGCCGCAGAGCTGTCGTCGTATGACGGCAAGGGTAATAATGGTGCATATGCGTCCATTCGCGGCTATGTCATCGACCTGGGCGCTTTCGCGCCTCATCACTACCCAGGCTACCTGGCCAGCAAGAACCTGGTGAAGGACTACGCTGGTAAGGACATCAGTTCTTTGTTCCCGTTGCAGGTTTCCGCCTTGTGCCAGGGTGCCAGCGGCTCCGTCAACGACGTGGTCACGTTGGACTACAAGAACATGAACTTCACTGGTTCGCCGAACCTCATTAACAACCAAGATGTCAATGCCAGGTATCACGACTTCCGCTACTTCACCAATGACAGTAGGCCGGATTGGTATCTGGAGTCGTTGCTGACGCTTCGGGGAAACTGGGGCAAAGGCAACATCGGGTACTCACCAGACTTTGTAGCGACTCTCGCCGGCAAGCAGCAGGCCATTGCTATTCTCGGTAGCAGAGTTTACGACTTGACAACCTACTTCAGCGGCGGACGAAAGCTGCGCGCCAAGGCTGGGGAGTCACCCCCGGATGACCCGTCGCTTGCGAATTTTATGGATCCCGCCGTCTTGTCGCTGTTCCAGCTCAAGGCTGGTGGCGACATCACCAAGTTCTGGGACTCTTTGTCCATCGGGTCGGATGCGAAGGCGCGGATGCGGACATGCCTCGACTACCTCTTTTACGTTGGAGATGTCGATACCAGGAACTCGACCCGCTGCAAGTTCGCGGAATACCTGGTGCTCGCGGTCTCGATTCTCCTTGCCTCTGTAATTGCATTCAAATTCTTCGCCGCGCTGCAGTTTGGAGGCAAGAACCTGCCCGAGAACCTCGATAAGTTCGTCATGTGCCAGATCCCGGCCTACACGGAAGACGAAGACTCTCTTCGTCGTGCCATCGATTCCGCAGCTAGAATGCGGTACGATGACAAGCGCAAACTCCTGGTGATTATCTGCGACGGTATGATCATCGGTCAGGGCAACGACCGAGCGACGCCTCGAATCGTGCTCGACATCCTCGGCGTCTCTGAAACCGTCGACCCTGAGCCGTTGAGCTTCGAGTCGCTGGGAGAAGGCCAGAAGCAGCACAACATGGGCAAGGTGTACTCGGGCCTGTATGAGGTGCAAGGCCACATTGTTCCTTTCATGGTCATCGTCAAGGTTGGCAAGCCGTCCGAGGTTGTCCGCCCCGGCAACCGTGGCAAGCGAGACTCGCAGATGATCCTCATGCGATTCCTCAACCGCGTTCACTACAACCTGGCCATGAGCCCGCTGGAGCTGGAGATGTATCACCAGATCCGCAACATCATCGGCGTCAACCCGACCTTCTACGAGTTCATGTTCCAGATCGACGCCGACACGGTGGTGGCCCCGGATTCGGCAACGCGCATGGTCGCAGCCTTCCTCAACGATACCCGCCTCATCGCCTGCTGCGGTGAAACCGCTCTGACCAACGCCAAGTCGTCATTCATCACCATGATTCAGGTTTACGAGTACTACATCTCACACAACCTGTCCAAGGCGTTCGAGAGCTTGTTCGGATCCGTCACCTGTCTGCCCGGCTGCTTCTCCATGTACCGAATCCGTGCCGCCGAGAGTGGCAAGCCCCTCTTCGTCAGCCGCGAGGTCGTCGATTCGTACTCGACCATCCGTGTCGACACGCTCCACATGAAGAACCTCCTGCACCTGGGTGAAGATCGTTACCTCACCACGCTGCTCCTCAAGTACCACTCCAAGTACAAGACCAAGTATCTCTTCTCAGCCCATGCCTGGACCATCGCTCCCGATTCCTGGGCCGTCTTCCTCTCGCAGCGACGTCGTTGGATCAACTCGACGGTGCACAACCTGATTGAGCTTATCCCCATGAACGAGCTTTGCGGCTTCTGCTGCTTCAGCATGCGTTTCATCGTCTTCATCGACTTGCTCAGCACCGTTGTCCAGCCGGTCACGATTGCATACCTCGTTTACCTGATCGTGCTTGTCGCGACAAAGGCCACCGTTGTGCCCATTACTGCCTTTGTCTTACTAGGCGCCATTTACGGTCTCCAGGCCATCATCTTCATTCTGCGCCGCAAGTGGGAGATGGTTGGCTGGATGATCCTCTACGTGCTGGCCATTCCGGTCTTCAGCTTTGGGTTGCCGCTGTATGCCTTTTGGCACATGGATGACTTCAACTGGGGCAACACGCGTGTCGTGGCCGGCGAGAATGGCAAGAAGGTGGTCATCACGGACGAGGGCAAATTCGACCCCGACTCTATCCCTCGCAAGAAGTGGGAGGAGTATCAGGCAGAGCTCTGGGAGACGCAGACGTCGCGCGACGACACGCGCTCCGAGGTCTCCGGCTTCAGCTACGGCACCAAGCACCCGGGAGTCGTGTCCGAGTATGCCTACCCCAGCCGCCCAGACTCTACGACTGGCTTCGCAGCCCACCCTGCCTCGATGCATCATCTGCCCTACGACTCCCGTAACGTATCGCGCATGTCGCTTGCGGCTTCGGAGATGGGCGGTAACCGCATGAGCCACTTTGGCGGGTCACAGTTCTTCAACCCTGATGACATGGTGGGCCTGCCCAGCGACGACGCTCTGCTGGCCGAGATCCGAGACATCCTCAAGACGGCGGACCTGATGACGGTCACGAAGAAGGGGGTCAAGCAGGAGCTGGAGCGCCGCTTCGACGTGCCATTGGATGCGAAGCGAGCATATATCAACAGTGGTATGTATCTCTTCCTGATCGTTTTGGACTGTGCTTGTCGCTAACCCGTGAATTACAGCGACCGAGGCTCTCCTTTCCGGCCAACTCTAATAATACAAGGCGCATAGGCTGTTGCCACACATGTCGCCTTTTTTTTGTTTATGTTTTTGGTGCATATCGTTATTTGTCTTGAGAGCAGGCGAAAACCCGGAGGAAGGCCGAGCTGGGTTGTCATAACATCGTGGCTATCTGGATATCTGGCATACACATTGCATAATCTGGGACCTGGGTACTGGAGCGGAGTATGAGTCGAATCGACAGAGCAGAGAGGCAGATTTGGAAGGAAAGCGCTTGCGTACCTATTCTTTGGTGTTTGGTCTAGATGAACCGTACATGTACAGACTAATGGATCTTGATACCGCTTTGCCGACCCGGACTAGAACTATCAAGACTCCCGAGCTCGCCCGGCCCGGTGATTGATACTCTTGTCCGTCGTGCGCTCACAGCAGCCGCAGCATTCTCCACCAATGCTTTTCGTCGATCTCCATCCTTTGCCGCACATGATACGTTGCTTCCAGGTACCCGGGCCGTCTGAATGCCATGGTCATGTACATGTCCTCCATCTTGTCCACGTCCGCGTGGCCTCGTTCCTTGTTGTAGTGCCAGAGGCGAAGCACCGCGGCGTCGACGACGCTGCCGGGTGGGACCTCCTTGCGGCGGTCTGGCCAGAGCTCGAGACGCTCGCCGTCGGACAGGGGACCCTTTCAGTTCGTCGGCGTTCTCGCGGGGGCGGCCGCGGCCTGTATATACGGGCTCTCTGCTTGCCGTACTCGCGCTCCGTACTCGCCGTGACGGGGACCTCGAGGTCCTAGTCAGTGCTGGCTCTGTCGAGGGTGAAGTCAGCGCTGGTTCTCGGGGCAAGGAACCAGGGAGGTATACTGCTGAAAGAATACTCTTCAACGAATATTCGGCCTGGGCACTCCGCTTACCCTGGTTCTGGCTCACCCAAAATGAGGGAGGGTTTCTGTCCAGGATTCGTCGCGGCTCCAGTAGGTAGACAGACTCGTTCGTTCTTGCTTCTACCATCTACCATCATGGCTCAGGAGCCAAATCTTGACAACATGGGCCTAGCCTTGGACACAATCTCGACTGAAGCCAAGGCTTGGGCAAACCTCATGCGAGGCCACCGAGAAATCTTGGAGGCCGTTCAAGGTCTCAGCGTCAACATGAACAATCGCTTTGCAGCCATGAACAATCCATTTGCCGTGCTCAAGCATCGGCTCGGTTCTCTACTTCTTCTTCTTCTTCTTCTTGAAAGCTAATCTAGTTCAGGGAGACAAACTCCGAGATCAGTGCTATGAACAAACGATTCTCAGATGCGGGCCATGCCAACACTCTGCAGCCATTGCTCAATGTGCGAACCGGCCAGCCCATCCCAGATTTCCCACGGACGATGCAAGCTTCTGGGATTGAATAGTATATGTTTCCAGCTCGTCGCCACTGATGGATTTTGGTGGGCTACTCCGGTAGGCGATGAGCCGGTGCAATCCTCGTCGCTCTTGCCACCCAGATACTACTCTGGCGGAAAAGAGCGAGCGGATTCTGCGAAAGTGGAAGATGTAGATGGACTCTGGGTCTGAGCTCTGCACGCTAATCGGACGCTTCTCGAGTTGATATTAGCACTACGGGGGAACCCGCTGGTCAAGGATTAATCATGTAGCATTCGCTGTCTATCGTCGAAGAACGCCCCCAACAAGCTTTTCTATGCCTCCGTTGCTCCAAGCTGCAACCCGTTCCTGGTCACACGTCTCCCATACCCGCTTCACTAGCCCTTCATACACAGCGGCTTCCTCTCCTGTGGCGCAAGTTGCTCGCTGTGCATCAAGCCAGCTGAGCATACCGAATCTTGTGACGAGGGTGGTACTGCCGGCTTCGATACACGTGGCCCGGTATATGATCTTGAGAATCCTGTTCCGCAGGCTGGCTCTCAGGTACGGGTTGCTGCCCAAAGCAAGAATCTTCTCAAACCATTTCTTCTTGTGGAAGACGCCGAGATCAAAAGGCGTCCTGAGACCGTCTAGCAGGTAGGTGAGGAGCCATGCAAGCTCTGCATAGTACTTGTCGTCTTCGCAAGGCTCTCCATGGAGGATGTCGTGAGCCAGCGGCAGCTTTTCCAAAGACCATACAGGACTGCGGGTGAGGAAGGAGTTGATCTTCGGATAGAGAACATGCAGCGGACTTCTCACAATCTCAAGGGAATGGATTGCGAACGCCGTAAAGGCCGAGGGCGCTGGCCCCAGCTCGACCTGTGCCCTGGATGACTCGGCAAGCTCCGACAGGAGCAGCCATATCTGTGTCTTCTCCTCGTATGACGAATCCTTAATCTGGGCAGCCATTTTCAGTATGTTAGTCAAGGCTTCTTTGCGGATGTTCGTGTGTTCCGACGAAAGGAGGCGAATGAGGCCCACTGCCCATCCGTCCTCGACCAGGTCTTCGGCGCTTTTTGATGTCCACTTGGTAAGAGCTGCTGTGTCGGCTTCCTGTGAGAATGGTACATGCAGCATGTTCTGCAAGCTCGATTCGCTCAGGACGGATTCGTCCCCGTTCGCCGCTCGCGCAGTGGGCTCGTCGTTGCCCATATCCAGTCCGGCTCCTTTCAGCACCTCAACCTCACCCACGTCTCCCAAGTCGGCCAATTCGGACTTGTTCGACGACAATTGGTCGCCAATGCTTCGATGCAGTGCCTTGAGCAGAGGACTGTCCCCTTCCCAAACATAGCAGGCGTTGAAATAGAGTGAAAGATACCGCACAAGAGGGCGGACCGGCCGCTTTTCTGCCGAGCTTGTTGCGTAGGGTAGCTGCTCAACTATCGCGAGGTTGAGCAATGAAGAGAGTCGGGTCCCGGATGGCAGATTGTTCTCCGCCAAGAGAGCCTTCATTTGATCGAGATATTTGATGGGGGAGGTTGCACAGCGGGCGACGCAGTTGTCCAGAAAGGCCCAGACTGTTTCCGTGTCCTTTGGGCCAATCTGGTCAACCGTGCATCGCAAAGCTCCAAGTAGAGGCTTCAGGCCCGCAGCATTGGAGACAAGTTGGTTCTCGACAGCAATATCGGCGAGCACGATTCGGAGTTGGCGGTAGGGAGTGTCGCGGTCACCGCCACACAGGAGGCGAAGTAGCGCAGTGAATGCTGAGAATGACGCTCCATCGCCCAGGCTCTCGATCTTTGCGAACCACCTCATCCCCGGAGAGTAGTTGGCAATGGACACGAGATTCTCAAGCTCCATCATGCTTAATGCTTTTGTGCCGGGTTCGTAGTCGTTTTGATGCAAGCCCTTGAGGACAGCCACGAAAAGTGGCGACACATCGAAGTTCGCAGCAAGAGCTACTCGAGGAATCACCTCGTAGTAGAGCCGCAACAGACGACTGACTAATGACCTGTGCAGCGAGTTCTCTGATGGAATGCTCTTGTAGCACCGAACAATCTCCTTCATGTCGGGTATCCGTTGGCAGAAAGCGCCAACAAGGCGACCAGCCGCCTCTGACCACATGGAATTCCTGGGCCGAGACGAGCTCGACTCGTGCATCTTGAGGGCCACGGCGAGCTTCTCGAGGGCTGCAACGAGGATCCTCGTGGCGAAGAAAGACGTAAGGTGTGACTTGGGCGTTAAGCATCGAATGAGAACCTTCTGATTGATAGGGGGAGGGATGATGTTGTCCAGGAGAATAGACGTAGGAGGGGGCATGTTCGCATAGCGTGTTGCATCCCCGAAGGAAGGAGGGAGCGGTATCCTCATGGTGTCGAAGAGAAAAGCGGCATATCCGATCCAGGTCATGGAGAGCTTCGGCTCAAAGGTAAACGAGCGATTGTTGTAGAAATAGTCGGCTATCAGTTCAGGCGCGGCCGTGAACATGGCCACCAGGAGTTCGCTGTGCTTCAAGCTGGACCATGGCCGGAGCTTCCCGGCAAACTCGGACAAGACGAAGTTGAAGACGGGGACTCCATCGCGGAACTTGCCTTCCCAAGGATCACCGCTGCCGCTCCCGTGCCCCTTGGTTAATTGGCCAGAATGCTCGTCGTCAGACTCCTTTGGATAAAGCCCCTTGTATGTGTACAACACACCGGCGTTGGGCGTCGTGCATATATACATGAGGAACTGATGGGCCTGTTCGCTCACACTATCCTTGTCGTCTGTGTTTCCGGCCGAGTTGGTGTAGCTGTAGAGGGCCAATATGCGCACGAGCGTCTTGGTGTTGAAGCTCCTGAACTTGACCTCTCGGGGTATCTTGCTGTCCATGAGCACGTGGGTCTTCAGCGTGTCCAAGATCTCTAGGACGAGATGAGGCGGGTCGGTTTTGATCATGTAGGTCAGATGAGACAAGAGCTCCTTTTGGGACAGGAGCTCCCTCCGGCCCTCAGAGTGCAAGTACTTTAGGCAACTCAAGAAGAAACGAACGGCATTGGTTCTCACGGACGCCTTTCGCGAATCTTCCGGACTGTCGCCAGTATGCCCAATCTCCAGATTTCTCCCGAGAGCGGTGAAGGTGTGTGCTCTCGCACGAGCAATCCTCTTGGCGTAGGCGCCTCCATCCAGACAGACGGCTTCTCGCAACAGGCGCAACGTGGGAGAGATGATGAAGCCCTTGCCCTTTTCAGAAGACAGATTCTTGGACAGGGATTTGAGTTGTCTCTCCTGTAGAAGTGTCTGGCAGATGCCGAGCCCAAAGGGAACCAACTGAAGCGACCCGGAGACTGCGTGGAGGAGCAGAGCAAGGACGACGGCCACGGACGACATGACACCATCGTCATTCACCTGAGCGGCAAATGACCACATCTCCATGATGTCGTTGAGGAAGACGGCATCTTCCCCGGCGTCCCTCGGCCTGACCGCCTCGAGGTACTCTTGCACGATCGCGAGCTTCGCTTTCCGGTCGCCATCGCCAGAGATTGCATCGTCGAGGAGCTTCTTGAACGACTGAAGGCCTACAGCATGAAGGGTTAGCCATGCGCAGGGGAGATATGCCGCAAGGGCGGAGGTATGTACCATGCCGTGCTCGTCGCAGGTCCTGATCGAAGGCCAGCAGGCTGCGCAAGTGGTCGCCAGACAAGACGTCTTCGCCAGCGGGGGCTTCGTGGACAATCTTCTGCCGCTTGCGGAAAGCCGCCGCTCCATCGGCGCCGCCGGCAGAAGCTCGCTTGCCCATTTCGAAGAGCTGGAACTGGAGCTGGATGGTGCGATGGTACGACGAAATGCACCACTGGAGGCGCTTCACACCATGGGAAGTTCCCAGAGATTTTGGAGTACTGCCGCGCCTCACCGCCGCCCCGCCTTCCGCACTGGGCAAAGTCGCCAGGCGGCCCGCTGGAGCCGGGGGGTAAGGATGCAATCCATCTTGCCATCCTAGCCTCCCATTCGCTGCCTGCCCAAGGCCTTTCACAGGAGAGCCTCGACGAACCGAGACAAGCATGATGGCTCTGCTCCAGCATCAGCGCTTCCCGGTGGACCTTTAGGAGTTCCTCGACCCGAGCGGCGCCACCGAGCCGCAGCAGAGCCCCAGACCACCTTGACGATGTCATGTGGCCCTCCCGTTTCTGCACGGATGGCGAAGAAGAGGAGCCAGAGTGCCCCATCGAGTGATGGGGGTACGAGTATATTCTTAGACGAGAGGCGAGGCCAAGACACGACACCATCACGACAACGGCCGCGCCACTGCGCCTCAGGAGCGCCGCCTTGTGTGCCATGCAGCGTCGAGGGGGGCCGGCACAGGCACGGCAACGTCACACACGAGCGACAGAAGCGGCCCCCCGAATCGCCGTCACATGCGCGGCGACGTCCCGCAGAGTCGTGGCATGTGTTGGCTGTCCGAGTGGTAGGTTCGCGAGGGGGAGCAGCGCGCGGTCGAAGCACGGCTCTCGCGACGACGGAGGCCGGGAGCCCGGGACGCGGCGCCCAATGCCGACGAACCACGCCAGGGCCTCGGGAGCCATCTGTGGCAAGGCGCCGAGCAGTGAGGAACCTGCAAAGGCCGTGATGAGGGGACACCCGGAACAGCCAAGGACTGGCCACGACTCTGAAAGACATCGACTCGCTGTGCTGGCTCGGCCGTCTGACGCCGTTGGTGGGTCCTGCACTGTGGTGTGTGGCGCCAGTCGTCCGGGAGCAGCGTTCTAAGCGCCGACTGGCTGGCCTCGTCGACGCCCCCGGCCTATCATGTCCAACCATCACGCACCTCCATCGTGAACTGCGCTGAGCAGCTGCCGCCCACCGAGGCGGCGAGCCTTTGTTCCATGGAGTCCGTACGCACTATTTGGGTCGCAACGGCCCCGTCGCAGGGTGTCAAGTGACCCTCTGGGTTTTCTTCCCTTTTCTTTCTCTCACTTGACGGGCTGCCCTGCCCTGGCTTCTCTTCTCCGTCTCCGTTGCTTTGCTCCTCTTGCGGGTACACCGAATCGCTGGCCGCTCGTTTGCGGGCATGAGGCTGTCCTTGCCCGCTCGGCATGAAGGACTCGACTGGCGCCTCTTCCGGGGCCCCTGCGTCATGGCTGGCCGCCTTTGTCTTGTGCTGCACGCCGCTTGTCTCTTACCGCAAAGGGGATCTGCGTCGTGGTAAGTCTCCAGCTGCTGCTGTCCCCGACCCGACTGGGAGAACGAGCCAAGAAGGCTTACTGATGGGCCAAGACGACGAGAAACAGCCCTTTCCCGTGGTACGCAGCCAGCCTCCCTACCAGCCCAGGCCCGTGGCAGTGCCCGAGACCGAGTCTTTTGAGCCTAGCTGGAGGGAGCGAATGTCCGGCAAGAGTGCCGGGTCACGGCGCACCGGTGTCTCTGTGAGGGGCCGGCTCCGGTCAGATGCGTCATCGCGCCGGCCGCTGATATCTGCACCGTCCGAGTTCCGCCATTTGAACTCTGCATCGTTCCAAACCCCCCAGGAGCATGAGCCACCGCGTCATCGACGACCGTCCTCCTCGCAACGTGGGGGTTCATTTCGGCCTCTGGAGCTGAGCATATATATGCCGGACAACCACATGTCACCTATTCTGCCGCACCTCGACCATACCAGGACTACAACGCCGCCGCCGCCAGCGTACTTGGCCAGCCGGGCTGACCAAGATCACCCACTGGTGCGTCAAAGGAGCTATTCGTCCATGTCATTTCACATTCCCCGTCGGTATATGATGGAGAGCTCTCCTTCAACCGTCCAAGAGGAACTGCCCCCTCGGATTCCGTTAAAAGCCCCGGGCCGAGCTCGTGCGTGTACCGCACCACAAGTAGAGGCCATCAAAGAGCGGGTTGCCAGTGCCATGATGGAGGTGGAACGACTGCAGCAGCAAATCGAAGACGTCATTGAGCGTCAGAGCCTGTATGCGAGCAGCCGGCCATCGACGTCGCACTCAATGGCGCGCACGATGCCTGGTAAGAATGCCCGAGCACATGCATCCCGTCACCACACGGGCTCACAAACCTCCCTTGTAGAACCAGAACCGGTGCCTTCCATGCCCGCTCTTCCGCCGGCGGCGCCGTCGTTTGCCGAGCGTCTCAACGCTGAATATGACCGGTCGCACACGGCACCAATCAAGCCGGAGTCTTGCATCGCCAGCCGGGCAAAGCCTTTGGGTGATTCACCTGTACCTGTTGAGGGGACGACGCGGCTACGCCGAGATGAACGACAGGCGCCGGCGCCGCTACCCCTTGTGCTTCGACCGCCACTGCGCAAGAAGAAGTCCTTTTCTCGCGTGTCCAAGTGGCTGTTCCCCGGCGCCGAGCGGAGCAGCGACATGAGCAGTGACCCGGTCACCAACGTCCTGCGACCAGTCGGGGGAAGACAAGGATTGTACCAGTGCATTGCCACCGATGCAGCGTGCGGTCGGCAGAGCCTTGACTCTCTCGACTCTAGCTCGACATGGGAAACGGATGACGAGCAGCGGACGGCGCTGACGACGTGGTCTCCGGGAAGCACGCCCGTGGCGAAGTCGGAGCAGGCACCTCGGATTGAGCGAAGTGCCACGTTTGGCAAAAACGATACGCGGCCGGCAAGAACGAGCGTGAGTTCGAGTGCGAGTCGCGATGTGAGGGGTTGAGAGGAGAGACGATTGTGCAAATGAGTGTATATCACGGCATGATAATCCGTACACTGGATGTATATAGCGCGGGTAGCATGCGTGCTGGAGACGCAAAAAGCCCACCCGTCTACCCTGCGTACCAGACGGAATACGCGGCGGGATTCATCTGCAGTGGATGGCGGTAATGGAAGAACCGGCGAGACGGCCAGATCCGAGACATGACAGGCGTGGCTTGCCCTTAGATGCAAGCCGTAGGTACGAAGTACGAGTACGGAGCGCGACAACTTATACATTGATTTCCCGTTTCCCAACATGACTGGTTGGCCAGTACGGTCAGGGGTCAGGCTCCGGCCGTCGCTGCCTCACCTTGATGCTCACCTTGACTCGCGGTCACTAAGTCGTACGCCTGCTAGCGGCTTCTACCGTCGTTGAGACACCGCCAAAGATCCACTGCCGTATCGCCATCGTGGCCCTGTGCGACCGCGTTGAATGCGCCGCGCACAGACGCCGCGCGTGGTCAGCAGTGAGCACGCCTCGTGGCACCAGAGACTGATACTCCAGTTGAACGCAGAAAGCGACCATGGGCGTCTCGGGCATCCTCATCTCCCTGAAAGGGATGCTGCCCACCCGCAGCAGCTACCGATACAGCGCCATCCCAGCGCCTGCGACGACACAGGCGCATCGCAGCCAGCGCCACGTCGACGGGCGAGAGAGGCAGACGCGGCTGTTCAAGCTGTCTGCGGGGGGCATGGTGCTCCTTGCCATCTTGGCGGTGGCCGTCTTCTACGGGCACGTCCATCCATCGCCCACCGCGATGGGCGGTTACGGTTGCTGACCATCTTCGCAGGCAGGGCTCATCGCCAGGGCCAGGGGGGTGCGAGGCCTCGGGACAGTGCACCGGCATCTCGCCGCACACCTGGGGACAGTACTCGCCCTTCTTCCCGGCCCCTTCCGTCATCGACGCGTCTACGCCCGTGGGCTGCGAGTCGACGTTTGCCCTCGTGCTCTCCCGCCATGGCTCTCGATTCCCGACGGCGGGCAAGGCGGTGGCGTACCGGTCGTTGGTGGCCCGCATACAGAGCTCGGTGACGCAGTACGGCGCCGGCTACGAGTTCATCGGGGACTACGCCTTCGACCTGGGCGCGGACGAGCTCACCGCCTTTGGTGAGCAGGAAATGGTAGACTCGGGCACGGCATTCTTTCGGCGCTACGAGAAGCTCGCAAAGGGCTCCGATCCGTTTGTTCGAGCGTCTGGATCCGACCGCGTCATCATGTCGGCGCAGAACTTCACGCATGGGTTCTACGGAGCCCAAGGCAAGGGTAGTGCCGACCGGCTCGCAGAGATCCTCGTTGTGCCGGAGGGTGCTGGCTTCAACAACACCCTCGACCACGGCGGGTGCCCGGCATTCGAGGATGGGCCCGGGTCCGGCTTGGGGCGTGAGAAGCAGGAGAGGTGGATGGCGACCTGGGCGACCCCCATCATGGAGAGGCTGAATGGGAAGCTTCCCGGGGCCAACTTGACGCTCCAGGAGACGGTGCTCATCATGGACCTCTGCCCGTTCAACACCGTCGCCACGCCCAACGCGACAAAGTCGGACTTTTGCAGGCTGTTCTCCCAGGAGGAGTGGCGAGGCTACGACTACTTTGAATCGCTGGAGAAATGGTACCGCTACGGTCGTGGCAATCCCCTGGGGCCGACGCAAGGGGCCGGTTATGCCAACGAGCTCGTCGCGCGGTTGACGGGCAAGGCGCCCGAGGACCACACGTCAACCAATACCACGCTCGACTCATCTCCCGAGACGTTTCCTCTCGACAGGAAGTTGTACGCGGACTTTAGCCACGACAATTCCATGACCTCTACGTATGCCGCGCTGGGGCTGTATAACGCGACAGACGACCTGCCCGTCACGCACAAACTGTCGCCGCACGAGACGCACGGGTTCTCCGCGTCATGGACGGTTCCCTTTGCGGGGCGCATGTATGTGGAGAAGATGCGGTGCGGCACGGGCGAGGAGGAGCTGGTGAGGGTCCTCATCAATGACCGTGTGGTGGCGCTGCGCGGCTGCGGTGCGGACGAGCTGGGACGATGCAGGGTCGGCGACTTTGTGGGGAGCTTGTCCTTTGCGAGAGCTGGCGGGTTGTGGGATACGTGCTTTACGTGATGCAAGGGAGACGCATTAATGCCCGATACGATCTAAATACATGGCATGGCCTATATACATGGCATGGCCTTTGTGCAAAGCGCCCGTAGCAGGTCCCGTGCAGTGACTCGAGCACTCCTCGGCTCCCCCCTGATTGAGATGAACGAGCCCAGCTCTGGTAGCGGCTCGTGACGGTGGTTGGAGGCCGCAGGTTGCGTGCAATAACAAGACGATAAGGCCTGGTGGTGGCTGCAGGCTCTGCGCTGGCCACCTACTAACAACTATCGAGCTGCCCGCCTGCCTGGAGCAGAAACGCGGACGTCAGCACCTGCGCTACTCCCATGTCTCCCCACCTGCCATCATCTCGCGGCCTCACTTCGCTCTCACTTCGCTCTCGCTCTCGACCTCGACCTCGACCTCGACCCTACCCAGACCTTGACCCTGATGCTCAGTCTCCATCGCGCGGCCGCCTCCGTATCGGTCCCGACATAGAGCGAAATCGCACACCATGGTGTCCACGGCTGGAGGCATCGTCATTGCCATCCTGGTGCTGCTCGTCGCAGCGGCCGGCGGCTGGGTCGCCTTTACCCAACTGCGCGCGCGCAGGCTCGGCGTAAGTCTCCCCTCCCGAGCCTCTGCTCGATGCCGCCGCCTTGCCTCCCCCCAGAGGCTGCGCCGTGCTGCTTGCCATTGCGCGATGGAGGGCGCCGGCTGACCGATGTCTTCCGCAGCTGCCACCGCCGAGCCTGTCCTCCTATCTGCCCTGGCGGCATCCGGAGCCCTCCTTCGGCCCCCCGCGCCCGGCGCCCGGCGGCGCCGTCGGCTGGTTCAACGACCAGGTGCGCAAGTTCAAGAACCGCAACAATCGCTCCGCCGACGGCGCCTACGAGCAGCATCTACAGGCCGGCGGCGCGACCCGCGGTGGACGGCGCGGCTTCGGGCCCCTGGACCCCGACGAGGCGTGGGATGCGCGCGTCGGCCACGAGGCGGACGGCTACGGTTACTACGAGGAGCAGGAACTCGGCACCACGCGCGCTGCACGCACCGAGTACGCCGGCGGCAGCGGCGGGAGCTACGACATGAACCTGGCCGCGACGCCCGCGTCCGACCACGGCGAGGAGGCGAGAGGGCGCCCGACGACGCAGAGTCCCGGCGGCGCGGTCACGGTGCTGAAGAACCCGTTCGACGACGACGGCGCGACGAGCCTGCGTGGAGTGAGCCCGCGGCCCATCGACACGGCGGCGGCGCAAAAGCACAAGCCGAAGGGGGATCCGGACAGCGCCGGGAGCGGCGGCTCTACCGAGAGGAGATCTGTCTTCAGGGAGGGCGTATGAGGCCAAGCAAAAGTTGGACGACGAGGGATAGGACGTGGAATGGGCGGAAAGCTTCGCTGGCACGAACCGAGCTCTTTGAGAAACCCGTACTACGGGGTACATATGTGAGAATATGGATTGTCGCGGACATGCATGGCTGTATCTCTCACTTGCTGCGTGGGCTCCTACTGTGCGGCTGAAGGGCCTTTTGTCGTATGGAATGAAACGAAACGTTCATAGACGGTTCAGGGCGGCCAAGTGCCACGATTCCTCGCAGGACATCCTCGTGAAGAGACTACCGTGTCGACCGTAAAATGATCAAGGGGGCTTCGGCCTTGCCTATGCCGGTATGTCGCTAGAGGTCGCCGCGCCGACAATCGAACAGAGCAATGGTGGGGCGATGACTTGGAGTCTTGGAGTCGTTGGGATATATGCTGCTGTATTTCGCACGCGGTTGGCTGCCTGTGGCAGGGGTTGTTGAAGGCAACGACCGGCAAGGAGAAGAGCGAGCTGAACAGGGAGAAGAAGATGAGCCTATCGGCGGAAGCACTCTGCAGAGCTCTCTTCATTGACGTCCTCGAGTACGACGAGATACGCAGCCTGAAGGGCCGGAGGGATAACCCGTCTTGGCTGCTATATCTCGAGTACATGTAAACTTCCAGACAGGTTCACCTTGGGCAACTCGAGTCTAAGTGCCTTCCAGTAGAGAAATTATAGCATCTTTCTCTTCCAGCAGGGTTAAAGGTTCACCTTGGGCAGCTCGAGACTAAGTGCCTTCCGGTAGAGTAATCCTAGCATCTTTCTTTTCCAGCAAGGTCAAAGCCTGGCCAACGAGATACGTAGACCCAGTGACTAAAATCTCATGTTCGTGTTGATAGCAATGCTCTTCCGCCATATAAATGGCCTGCTCGAGGGAGAGTGCGCGTGCCAGCTGTGTCGAGGGCTGAATGCCTTGCCAAAATTTAACATGTTCCTCAACGATCATGGAGTCGTGGATCTTTCGGCCTAAAGCTAGGTCAGACTCCGTAGAGATAAGGAATGGGATGCTTACCATAACGCTCATACGGCGAGAGAATAACCAAATCAAAATGAAATGTCTCCCTCAAGCAGTGCTTTGCAATTAGAGAGATGAGGTCATTTGTACTGCGCGTGGATTCGTGCCCGAAAACAAGAACTCGCCTGCACCCTCCATGTTGGCGTGCAGTATTAGACCGAGCCTCCGATATGAACCATGATAGGGCGACTGGTATGCTGAGAGAGTTATGTGCACAGTCTAGAAACCAGAGCGTGCTCCCTCTGCTCACTCTCTGGAATCGGCCGGGCCATTTGCACAGGCTTGCACCCTCGACGATGTCCCTCGGTGTTAACTCATCGCCGTGCAAGCCAAGGTAGGCATTGGCAAGCTGGATAGCCAGAGATGCATTTTGCCTTTGAGCGAGAGGTTTCAGGGTTGGATTTCCCGGTAGCTCTGCGCTCGTCTCGACAAACTCGAGGACGCAGTCGAGCAGTTTAGCGTGTCTCTCGAGGACCTCCTTCGCTGCCGCTTCGGTCTGAGCAGTAGAGAATGCAGGTCTCCGGCGCTTCATGATGCCGCTCTTGTGCTCCGCAATGCTCTCAACGGTGTCCCCCAGGAGATCCGCATGGTCCAGCCCTATTGTCGTGAAGCCGCATGCGAGAGGCCGCTCGAATATGTTTGTGGCATCCTTACGTCCGCCCGCATGCACTTCATATATGGCGACATCGACGGACTCTTTTTTAAAGACGAGCACCGATTGTAGGGCAAGAAGTTGCAGATAACCAGGCATACGATCGTCCTGGCCGTCCTTGCACAATGTGTCCCACACTTCGAAGAAGGTAGTGGCGAAAAGCTCCTCCGAAATAGGTTGGAAGTTTATCCGAATGCGTTCTCGTTCGGTAACGAGATGCGGAGAAGTGTAGAGTCCAACTTTGATAGGCCGCGCACGATGGCGATAATGCGCGCGTATGAATGAATCTGTATATGCTGCTGTGCTTCCCTTCCCTTTCGTTCCGGTAATATGGATAACGTTTAGAGCACTCGGATCCTAGATGGGTCAGAGCAGCCACTTTGCAAGGCAGGGAGCACAACCTCACAGCCAAGCTCTGAAAGCCACTCCTTCATATTCAGGTTGTTCGGACGGTTCCAGACCGGACCCGAGCGGAATGGCCGCAGGCGAGATCGGAGGCAGTTCACGGCATCCTACAGCCGTCAGACAGTGGTTTCTGGCCGACAGCGCACTGTTTGGGAGATCACCTGGTATAGCGTCGACATTGCCGTCGGCTGCTCCTGGAAGATAGGTAGGAGTGAAGATCCGAAACCTCTAAACGCCGCCCAGTAGATGGATGTTCGGGCGGATGGCGCTAGGTTGGGTCGTCTTCACCCGGCGGCTATATATCCGCCAGCCACACGGAGTGGGAATCCGGTATCGAAATGGTATCCTTGACAGGTCGTCCAGCGTTCCTGGCTTGGGGTTTCGAGGTGCGTTGTTGGCATCTTGGGCAGCTCGGGCGGGGTATCACCCCTGACCCCTGACTGGAAGTCTGCCCCCGCCATAGGTACGGAGTATTCCCCCTCACTTGTGTCGGATAGAGTTCGGTTAGGCAGAGGAAAGGCCCGTATAGGTACGGAGGTCAGTGCCCTGATGACCAGGCTGCCGATTAGTCTAGTAGTGGAATAGTTCAACTAAGCAAAGCTGCTTAGTGGCGTTGCGAGTGCACGGCAAGTATCAAGGGATGCCAGCAGCTTTGCAATAATATTGGGATAAATAAGGTGTGGTGTTAATCCGCAATGGTAACTGGTCGATTCGACCGATCTGTGTCCTTTCGCGAGGGCATTGTGACGACATTTCGCCTCCTCGGAGGAGGAAAAGCAACAATCCCCCAGTATAATAATCGGATGCAATCCAAAATTGAGTCTGTAGATTGCACTCAATGCGGCTCGGGTAGTTAATACTGTGGTATTTGCGAGGTGGCGGGAGAAATGAAAAGGCGCCTAGGAGACCAGCTTATAATATAAACCGGAGATATTGCGACCGTACAAGTGTAGACCTGCTATGAAATCCTCATAGATTCCAATCCGGCCTCTTATACAAGGTTGAAATATTAAATAGTGAGGTATCGGGGTTCTCTAGTGCTCCTGAAGGTCCGACTCCGATATGCCGACGTCGCAGTAGTATGATTTCCCGACTCGGGATTCGCTAACGTGGCAGTTGCAAGGCATGGAGAAACCAAAAACAGCATCATCTAAGGAAAACCCAGTTCTGTGCTGCCAGGCCCACGATTCACTGCTTGCGGGACCCCTTTCCAACAGCGGCTCCAACAGCGACAGCACCGCTTGGCTGTGTACTCTTGCCTCTGAATACCTTAGAAACCTTGGATGCTGCCTGTGTTGTTCGGGGGCGGCGAGGAATTTTGCTCTTTTAAAGTCGATGACCATGACACGGCGCCTCTCCTCGTTCCAGGGCAAGAATGGTCGGCGCCTATCGCCATGGTCGACACCCTCGGCGCAGACTGCTTCCCGGGAGCGCCGCACCTCGTCCACCAAGTTTGGCGGAGCCGCCTCGCCGCCCCAGGACATCAGCATTATGTGAGTGACCTGATCGCCGCTGGGGAAGGGGTAGCCTTTGGGTAGCCCGACAATGCCTAGATGCACTGGTATGACCTCGCCCTGGAGCTGGTCGAGCTGCTCATAGATACAGCTCTCATGCTCAAGGTGGTGGAAGTGACCAAACATTTTCCCCTTGGCGAAGAACACGTAGTTGTACGGCCCCAGCTTCAGCTTGAAGAACCCACCTGTACGGCGGCTGTACTTGTCCAGGCCGTTCAAACGCAGAGGCTCGCAGGTGCGGTTCCAACTTCTGAATAGCTGTATGGTCTCTAGGTGGATGAACTCATCGATGTCGATTGGGTGCCGGGTCTACCTTCAGCGGTGTGATGCGAGAGCACGTTGGGACAGTTGTCATCGGGATCCCAGCCTCTCTTGAGGCCGAGCAGGCAGGCCTGCGTGCAGTATTCCGACATTGTGGTAAGTGCGGGTCGTGAGATATACCGTACGGTTAGGGTTGTGGGAAATGTGGGAAATCGTGGGAAATGTTTCTGGAAATCGTGGGAGATAGTAATAGAGAACTGCTCGGTCAGACTGACCTGACAAGACAGAGGCTAAATACAAAGGTAGTGACTCCGTTGTTGCCCGAAGCGCGCGAATGTTAGTCCACTCCTGTTCATATAAAATATACTTCGTACCATCTGAACAGATGGCTGGTATAGGCCAATTGATTGCTGACACCCGCGACCCGTTGAGGTCTCCTGCAGACGGGCAACCGGTGTCCATTAGGTGTGCTATTATGCGGCTCGTACGCATTGTCATCGTCATTGTCTGTCGCTTTGTCGCCGCCGCTGGCGGTCTCGCGGCTCTCGTTAATACCGCCGGCGCTATTGACAGGGCGCTCTCCATGATGCTGACTAGTTTTTCGAGGAACAGGAAGCTGGGAAATGTAGGTCCATGGGCAACTGCAAACATGGTCAAACGTTGTACGAATTAGCTTGGGTGAACGCTCAGGGACGAGTTTGTGCGCGGGAAACGATAGCGCCAAGGCTACTCCGTACGGGTATTTATAGATGGAGCAGATACGTTCAAACGCTGCACGAAGTAGCTTGGATAAACGACTCCGCGTCTTCGCCACAACGGCCCGGGAATGTGGTCCACGTCTGGGGAAAATCGCGCCAAGGCTACTCCGCACGGGGATTTTAGAGATGGAGCCAAATAAAGCGGCACCGCGAAAGTCTCTTGCCTGCGGAGAGCACGAACTAAGCCCGTGCCTATTGGAGAGAAATCGGCGTCCACTTCTTTAAATATCTGTCAATGGTGTTGTATGAGAAAATGCGATATGACTGGCAGTTTGCGGCCTTGAATAACGGGAGGAAGTTATTGCGGTGTTGGGCGGGCGATTCGCATTTGCGGTGCCGCCTAATCTGTCAACCGTTGGGAGCACCCCCAATCCCTCACCCCCTCACCAACCCCTCACCCACCACCCTCCAGCCCCTCCAGTCCCTCCAATACCTTCAACCCCTCCACCTGCAACTCCATCGACAGTAGCATTGCCGGTCCACCCCTGCGTGAACCGGAGCAGCAATCGGCAGAATCGCTCCTCGGACGCTCAATCGCCCGACAAGCAGCGGCCATGGCGGACCTCGACCTTCAGGCCGTCCACGATGTCATGGTGGCGGTGGCCTACGAGGCCGGAGACATGATCCTCGCGGCCAACCCAGCCGACATTGACACGGGCACCAAGCTCAACTGTAAGTGCCCCCGCGAGCCAACCCGGCCGTTCGCCTGTTACAGACGCCTCTGAAGCGATGCCGAGCTGACATGCGCGACAGCTGTCGACATCGTCACCGAGGTGGACAAGGCCGTTGAGAAGATGGTCTCGACGCGCCTCTCGGCCGCCTTTCCCTCGGTCGCCTTCCTGGGCGAGGAGACGTACGAGCCGGGCATGAAGCTTGGCCCGGAGCCCACCTTTGTCGTGGACCCGATCGACGGCACCATCAACTTTGTCCACTCGCTGCCGGGCGCCTGCGTCTCGCTGGGCCTCGCCGTCGACCGCTCCCCCGTCGTCGGCGTCATCTACAACCCCTGGCAGGACCTCCTCTTCACCGCCATCGCCGGCCGCGGGGCCTACATGACGCGCCTCAAGGGCACGCCGCGCCAGAAGTTGCCCCTGGCCAGGACCCCGCGGCCGCTCGAGGGACTCGGGACCTCGCTCGTGGGCGTCGAGTGGGGCTCCTCCCGGGACGGGCCCAACTTCGACCTCAAGATTGACGTCTTCAAGAAGCTGGCGGGGAGCAAGGAGATTGGCGGCTCCATGGTGCATTCGCTGCGGTCCATGGGATCGGCCGCGCTCAACTTGGCCGCAGTGGCTGCGGGCCAGCTGGACGTCTACTGGGAGGGCGGCTGCTGGGCGTGGGACGTCTGCGCCGGCTGGTGCATCCTCAACGAGGCCGGGGGCAGGATGGCGAGCGGCAACCCGGGCGACTGGGAGCCGACGCTCGAGGGCCGCGCGTACCTGGCCGTGAGGGGCGCGCCGAGCGGGCAGAAGGAGCTGGTCGAGGAGCTTTGGGAGGTCATCGGAGACCGACGGATGGACTATCCCGTCTAGGGGTTGGCAGCCGCGACGCTGTCAGCCTGGCATAGATAGACGGCCTCGGCCTTGGCCTACCCGGTGGACATGGATAGACTGCGAAAATCATGGATAGACCACGATGGATGAATAGACCAACATAGACTCTCCAATGTGCAGACGAGCGATAGACTGGCTGACTGTTTCCCTCTTCCTTCAGTGTCATGAGCCAATTGCTGAAGCTAGCCACGAGTTTTATAGAGATTTTATAGATCTTTCTTACCATCTAGCCCTCCATTTTACTAAAAGCCTTGTATTCGCTCTCGTGTCCGACCTCCCCGCCATCAACACCAACGCCTCCAGCACATCTCGCCGCACGAGCGCGTCAACGAATGGTCTGAAGTCATTAACGAGTCTCAACCAAATACTGCGAGCCGGGCGCTTGCTCTTGCTCAATCAGACGCAGAGGTCAGGCTACAGCTTGCGCTTCCTTGCTCTCTTCTAGCTCCAACAAGCGCCGGAGGGGCTCATCGCCCTTCCATTTTTCGAGAGCGCTGCCCTTCCATTGCTCCCACCCCTCATCCCCGGAGTCGAAGGCTCGTGTGAGCCCCACGAACAGATCTGCGAAGGCCTCCTGGTCCAAGAAAGAGCTGTCGGGGCCAAGAGCGAAGAAGAATCGCTGAGTCCTCCTGCCGGCGATGACACATTCGGCGAGATCCTCACGGCCCCTTTCCCGGAAGATATTAGCCAGTCGTGTTTCATCGGTGGCCAGATCATTGGAGCCGTTGTAGAACTCGGCCACCGGCCACATCATGCATGGTGAGCAGAATGCATCCGCTCGGGAAACCGTCTGCGTACATTCCCAGTCTATGATTCCGACGATGTCGAAAGAGTCGTTGACCAGGATGTGGTCGCCCTTGTCGTCCGGATGCTTGAGGAAGAATTGGCCCCCAGGCGGGAAGAGTTCCTGGACGATATCTAGGCGGAAACGGTGGGCAAGGTAAACATCAACCGGACGGAGCGCCTCGATCTCGCCGCTGGCTATCGCTTCGAGGTACGACTCGAGGATAGCACGTGAACCCTCCAGCGCGGATGAGAAGAGCCCGAGAGGACCTCCACCTCCCATCCTATACGTTGCGTGGTGTGCCAGGCCCTGTACCTCGAACTCGGCATCTCCAGCGGAGATGAGAGATCCCATGGCGTCGAAGGGATACCTCTCGATCTCGAGGAACACGTCAGCCAGCTGCTGCATGATTCTTTCCCTTTGATCTGGCGTCGTACTATTCCAATCCAAAGGCTTCCCATCCAACTTCTCCATGAGGATATAGCCAGCTCCAAGAGGGTTTCTCGGATCAGATTCGCACGCCCAATCGAATATCCTGGGTGTGGGGATACGAGTGTGTTGTTGGAGGTACATCAGGGTTGCCGCCTCGCTCCGGAGGATACAGTCGCGGACTTCTCGGGGCGGCGATGAGGTCCTCGTGAGGCGGAAACGCGCGAGCCATCTAACGTCGTCCTGGAAGATGATCTCGACGTGGCAGTTCTGGTTTCCCATCAAGGCTGACAGGTTACTGCGGGACAGTTCCACTGTACAAGGGACACCTCCCCTCAGCGTCGATGCGAGGGTGCAGAGACCGGCGTGGTCTATTCGATGGCATAGCTCGTCTATGTGGCGAGCCTCTGTGGCCGCGTACTGATCGGAGTAGGATTCCCAGTGTTCCTTGAGTTATCGGCATGAGAAATGGCCGCTATGGCTGATTCAGTCGGTATATCACGTACCTCTGGCGTTGGACACTCATGCCACGACTGTTGAAGATGAGTGCGGCAGAAGTGTCTGTCGCAGAGCAGGCAGTCCCCTGCTCTTTGGACAGCTGGTTGCCCGCAGGTCTCCCATTCACATAACCACAGAGGCATATCGAAACGGCGCTTGCAGAAGACTCGGTGGGATTGCAGAAAGTGCAAGATGGAGCCGGGAAAGGCATGTCTGTTATGTTGGCTGCTATTCTTCTATCAATGGCGGGCACTCGGGCCATTAGGCAGCTACCCCAGTTAGGTGCTTGCAGTCATCCTTGAATTTCCCATCCTCAGATACTCAGGGTCGATGCCCATGGAGATTCCACAGCGCCACCTCTCCCATGCTCATACTAGATGCTGCTTATCTCCTCTTCACGCTCACACACTAAACTTGCTGTTGGCCCTCAACCCGGCGCCATACTTCCACAGCAAAAAGGGGCTTGGCCAGCCGATGACGACGGCGCACGCCGCCAGCACCGTGCCCCCCTTGCCGTACCCCAGGGCGGCGTACATGTACGGCGCGAACAGCGGGAACCCGAAGCCCGCGAGGCTGCGCAGCACCGTCATGGCGCCGACGGCGCTGGCCGCGTACCGCGGGTACGAGTCCACCATGTAGCCCTGCACGCACTGGAAGCCGACGATGGTGCCGGCGGCGTAGACGGCGGCGCCGACGTTGGGCCCGATCCAGTGGGTGCGGGCCTCGGCGGTCCACGAGTAGATGAGCAGGCCGACGGGCACCAGGACGGCGCCGGGGATCATCATGGGGACGCGAAACTCGGGGCGGCCGGGCCCACCGTCGGGCACGTAGCGGCGCTTGAGGGCGGCATAGATGCGGTCCTGCAGCGGCGCGCAGAGCTGCGCCCCGAGGAAGAAGCCGATCCCGAGGGAGAGGTAGTTAAGCCCCTGGATCCCGGGGGCCTCGCGGTACTCGACGGACCAGAGCGTCGGGAAGGTCGAGAGCACGAGGTAAATCATGCCATAGAGGTACATCATGTACAGGGACATGGCCTGGACGATGGGCTGCGTTGCGAGCAGGCGGAAGGGCCGCGTGAGGGCGATGGCCAGCGTCTGCGCGAGGGTGCGCTCCGGGTGGTCGTACTCGGTGCGCAGGGCCGCGTTGCCCGTCTCCCGGATCAGGCGCGTCTTCCTGCGCTGGAGCAGCACGGGGGCGTACGTCTCCTGCAGGAAGAACAGCCCGGTGGTCTGGATGACGCCGCAGGCGATGGTGGTGCTGTAGAAGACCCAGCGCCAGCTCGTCC
This sequence comes from Tolypocladium cylindrosporum, assembly GCA_024340765.1. Taxonomy (NCBI): domain Eukaryota; kingdom Fungi; phylum Ascomycota; class Sordariomycetes; order Hypocreales; family Ophiocordycipitaceae; genus Tolypocladium; species Tolypocladium cylindrosporum. The sequence goes on from JALHCC010000060.1 coordinate 38,184, forward strand.
GCTCGGCGATCCAGCCGCCGGCGATGGGCCCGACGGCCGGCCCCAGCAGCGGCATGAGCGAGTACACGCTGATGGCGCGGCCGCGCTCCTCGGCGGTGAAGAGGTCGCTCAGGAGGCCGCCGCCGATGGCCAGGGGCGCGGAGCCGCCGAGGCCGGCCATGAACCGGAAGGCGATCATCTGGCCCTCAGTGCGCGCGAGGCCGCAGCCGAGGTTGAAGAGCAGGAAGACGGCGTTGGAGGACTGGATGACGACGACGCGCCCGTAGAGCTCCGAGAGTGGCCCCCAGAGCAGCGGGCCGAGGGCGTAGGCGGCGACGAAGATGGAGAGGACGAGGGCGCGCTCGAGGTCGCTGGTGATGTCGAGGTCCTGCCCGATGGCCTCGAGGCCGGGGGCTACCATGGACGATGCCACGGGGGAGATGAGGGTGAAGAAGGAGACTGGAGACGGTGTAAGCTTGTCACGTCCTGCAATGTAGAGTGTATTCCCTTTGACAACGCATACCGCAGAAGACGGCCGCCCATTTTCTCCTGATGGGCCAGCACTTTGGGTTCTGGGGGTCATCCGGCCCGTCCCACTTCACCAGGTCAGGGTCCTCTGGATCTGTCGTCGTCGGATCCTCGGCGCCGTTTTCCTGTGCCAGTTCGAGATCCCTCTGGTTCTGGATCCCGTCTCTCACCTCCGAGACGGCCCTCGACAGGGGCCTTCCTGACCTCGCCGACCCAGCACGGGCTAGGGGGATCCTGCGCCGACGGTGGCCAGACGAGCCATCATCGCTCCCCTCCGAGTCCGTCAGAGTTGCCGCTTTCTCGTGCTTCTCGGGGTCGAACACTGGTGCAGAACCGGCGTGGCTGACGGCCTGCGTGCTGGTGGTCGGCGCCAGGGTTTGCTTCTCACTCGTGTGCTCACCCATGGCTATGGCTTTGCCAGATGTCCGAGGTGTGATCCCAGACTGTTCATGACATCCAAAAAAATGCCAGTTTTGAAAAGCCGCTCCTTCGTAGAGACGGTATGGAGGTCACTTGTGTGCGTCCGGGATGGACTTGGAAGCTAAACTCCGGCCTTGCTGATGAAGCTTGTATGCAACGCCGCTCCGGCGGCAACAGCGGGGGGGAAGAAATGAACATAACGGGAGGTAGAGGAAGATCACTGCGAGAGAATAAAAAAATCAACACTCAAAAACACCGTCTTGTCTGGGCGGTTGCATCAAAGCCGCTGGCTAGGGACGGCAGGTCGGCGTGGGTCCCGGACAGCTAGTTGCCGAAACGGCTCCGTTAGTGCTGCTCTGTGGCAATGCCGGCTACAGCAGCCGAGTACTCGCATGGCCCTGCCACGGCAACTCCACGGATCCGTCAGTAAACCGTCATCGAGCATCCGACGACGCCGAAATCCGCTCGACGCCGAGTCGACGCACGTTGTGCCTCCGGCCCGGTGGCCTTGGTCTGACTCTTGTTTTCCATTCATGACGAAAGCTAGCAACGGCCCGTTCCGGGGAGCCAGCGACTAAAAGCGTCGCGAGATGCTTCCTGCGAAAGCGCATTCATATATACGCGGAAAGCCACCATACGTACACCTCTCGGATGACAACAAGGCCACTCCAGCCTTCACGAAATGTTGCCGTTTCGATTCCATGCAAAGACAATCACCAACGCCCTAGATCCTGATGTGTCCCTCCAGATCCCTACAACGCCTCAGCCTTGGATTCCACTTTGGTATCAACCTTCTTCGCTGCTGGAGCACCCTCTCCAGCACCATCCTCGTCGCGAGACCGCTTGCCGTTTGTAGTCGTCTCCTCCGCAGTCGATTGGATGCGAGGCTTGGAGCTAGACGGGTGTTAGTTGGATCATCAAGATGCGGGGCGTAGCTCGACAAAGTCGACGTCGCATAAACATACTCGCTGCCATTGTCCCGGCGATCGCCACTGTTGTCGCGGCGGTTGTCCCTATCCCTGCCGCCGCCATCGCGGCCGCCGCGGCCACGACCACCGCCTCGACCCCGGCCTCGGAATCCACGGCCACGACCGCCACCGCGGCGGTCCTGGAAGCCGTGCTTCTGGTCGTTGTCGCGTCGCTTCTTCCAGTCGTCAGAATCACCGCGATTTCCCCGATGGTCTCTGTCCTTGGCTCCCTTCCTGCTGGCATCTTTCCCCTCGAAAAACTTCTTCTGCGGCTGGCTGTTGGGCTCCAGCTTTCCCTGGCGAATGAGCTCGCTCTTCTCCTCGCAGTAGGCTCGCTTGGACATGATCTTGAGCTCATGTCCCTTGTAGGTGGGGGCTGGGTCCGTCTCGATGAACCTCTTGGCAGTCTCCTCATCCGGGAAAGTAGCGAAGACGGAACCCTTGAAGAGTCCCTCGTTTGTGCGGCGCAGCTTGAGGCCCTCGATATCGCCAAACTTGGCGAAGAAGCTCTCGAGGTCGAACTGCGTGTCGGGGTTCTCATCGCCGAAGCCCTTGACGTAGACAGTAGCGGCCTCGATCTTGACTCTGTTTTCACCCATCGGCTTGTAGGGCACCTTGCGCTTGACCACCTCCTGGCCTTCCTCCCCTGACACCTCGAGGAGCTGGCTGTCACGCAGGGCCGCAACCACAGAGCTGTAGGGTTGGAATACGCGCATGCGCTTGAAGGAGTGGATTTTAGCGATGGGCATGGGCTTGTTTGAGGTTCCTTCGCAGGTTTCCCACATGAACTTATCCTGGGGGAAGTTCCAGTCTCCAAAGTAAAACTCAACCTTTGCGATGGGCGCTGTTAGCCACAAGTTCATCGTGCGTGTTGCTGGCAGATATTGTTACCTGCTTGCGAATGACCTCTGGGTCATCCGTCACCTCGCGGGTGCTGGGATCGAACTTGACGTTTTTGCGGTGGTTGTCGTGGTCGATCTTGGCGGTCGTCTTGAGAAGCTTGGTGCCATCTTCATTCGTGGCCGGCTTCTGCTCTGCGGGCTCAGGCTTCTCTTCTGCGGGCTTGGGCTGCTCCTCCACGGCCTGGGGCTTCTCCTCCACGGCCTGGGGGGCCTGGGCAGCCTCCGCGGGCTTGGTTGATGCGTCCGCCTCGCTCATTCTGACGTCGCACAGCGATTCCGACGTCGGATAGTGCTTGCGATGGCGCGACACTCGTTTATGGGTTGAAATGTGAGGTTGAGAAGCACTGGGTGTTGGCGAAAAGAATGAGCAGCTGTCACAAGAATAAAAGAGGTGGCGGGGCTGGGGGACAAGAGTCACCGGTGAAGCGCCAGCAGGCTTCTGACCCCGGTCACCAGCAGAGTGATGCGTCTTATCTTACCTGTAGGCAGCGACGTTCTCTATCGAGTCAGGGTCTCGAATCGCAAATCGATGATTTCAAGGGTGCATTTGGCGTACTGCGGATGAAAAAAAAGACAGTACGGCGGGTAGATTCTGCCGCGACGGAAAATGGTTAGAAAATCTCATTGTGGCTCACCGCCCGCAAACCGGCCCCACCGTTCTCCAGCACCACCAGGTGGTACTTTGGTGCAGCAGGCGGTTGCATGCTGGGTCAGGTACCCAACGACCCTCAGTGGAACTGCCACTGGCGGGTTCAAGAGCCCTGAGCCAGCGGATCACCTGCAGGAACTCAAGCTCATGCCCAGATGCAGCGATTTGCACCAAGTGGCTTGGCCGCATTTGTTGCTTGGAGCCCCGGCTTGGGATGTAACCAATCAATATGGGAGTCATCTGGGTCTACAGACTACGGACTAGACGCGACCGATCAGCAGCTAATAATGGACCTGATGAAAGGATTCAAGTGTCGATTTCATCTGTAGCGGCGCTGCTTGTGTCGATACTCCCCAGTCCGGAACTTGGCCTAGATCGGCTTGGTACCGGCTCATCGACAGCCCAGCAACACTTCGTCATTGCTCATCGAAGCCTCTAGCGCTTTGTTCCGTTGATTCCGCCAGCGTCTTGCTATGCCCGCTGACGGCCGCACAGTGACGGGCTGACGGCCACAGCTGTATCTGCTTGTCGCATGACGCTGTAAGCCGGACGCGGCATCTCCACGACAATGAACAACATGCGCAGGCTTTCTGTCGCGGCGGCGGCCCTCGGCGCGAGGCTTAGAGCAGCCAGACGCGCGACCTCGCCGCCGTCGAGACAGCTGCTCCGTGGATATTTCACAGAGGCCGGCCGGAGTCGCGCGATGGATCAGCAAAGCTCAACGTTGCCGGTGGCCATCATCACCGGCGGGCTCTTCATATGGTGGCTGTACCCGTCAGACGACTTTGCGGAGCTCTCCAGCAAAGGCAGCAGCAAGAAGAGACGCCCTGGCGAGGGATCCAATGAGGCTGCCGAGAATGACGAGGATGGCCAGGGCGGCGTCGACGAGCAGACGAGCGACCAGTCTGCGTGGGACAGCTTCTCCCGTCGGTTCGAGTCCCTGTCTCTGATGACGGACCTTGAGTGGTCCAGTTTGTCCGACAAACTCGTTGGCTACATCGTCCCAGAGTGGTCGAAGTTCATTCCTGGGTACACGAGGAAGCTCCAGCGGGAGCTCTCTATGTCACCCGGCTCTCTCGCCGATGAGATCTGGCAGGAAGCCCACGATCCCCTCATTAACCCGGAAATCCGATACACCGCTCAAGTGCGGGTATCCGCCGACCTCTGCGATGAGGAGAAGGAATACCTGTCGAGGCGACGGAGGGTAGCAAGGGTCGCCTTGGCAAAGTACCTCGGGATGGAAGAAGAGGACATTCATCCCGACGACGTCCCGACCATCGCCATGTGTGGCTCCGGCGGTGGCCTGCGGGCGCTGGTTGCCGGCACCGGATCTCTGCTTGCGACCGAGGAGGACGGCCTGTTCGACTGTGTGACGTACACGTCTGGCGTGAGCGGCTCCTGCTGGCTCCAGACCCTCTACCTTTCATCCTTCACAAAGGGGAGCATCAGTGCTCTTCTCGAACACCTGAAAGCCCGGGCCTCCACGCACATTGCATACCCGCCCGTTGCTTTTCACTCGCTGATATCCCTGCCGACGAGCAAATATCTTCTGAGTGGGCTAGTGGAAAAGCTCAAGGGAGACCCCAAGGCGGACTTTGGCCTGGTGGACATGTATGGCATCTTGCTGGGCGCGCGATACCTCGTGCCCAAGGGCGAGCTCGGCGTCGACGACCGGGACTTCAAGCTTTCGAACCAGCGCGAGTACGTCAAACTGGGGCAATGCCCAATGCCCATTTACACCGCCGTACGGCACGAGATTCCAGGTCTGGACAAGGATGGCGCCGCCCCGTCTGAGGAGGCAAAGGAACAAGCCAGACAAGAAGCCTGGTTCCAATGGTATGAAATTACACCATACGAGTTCTTCTGTGAGGAGTTCGGGGCCGGCATTCCGACGTGGGCCATGGGCAGAAAGTTCGAGGACGGCAAGGACACGCCATTCGAGCATGGCTTTCACCTCCCCGAGATACGGGTGCCTCTCCTGATGGGTATCTTCGGGAGTGCGTTCTGCGCTACCCTCAGCCACTATTACCGCGAAATCAGACCGCTCGTCCAGAGCTTGACTGGATTCGGCACAATCGACGAGATGGTCTCTGGCCGGGACGACAACCTGAGCAAAGTCCATCCCATCGACCCGGCCAAAATCCCGAACTTTGCGTATCACATGTACGGCAAGCTGCCCAAGACAGCGCCCAAGAGCATCTACGAACAGGAGTACGTCCAGCTGATGGATGCGGGAATGTCAAACAACCTGCCCATCTATCCCCTCCTGCGCCCAGGTCGAGACGTGGATGTTCTCATCGCGTTCGACGCCTCTGCTGATGTCAAGACCGACAACTGGCTCTCCGTTGTGGACGGCTATGCCCTGCAGCGCGGCATCACGGGATGGCCCGTCGGGATCGGATGGCCGAAGCCTGGGGAGTCAGTCAAGCAGACGACCCGCGAGCTGGCCGATGCCCGGGCCGACACGCCACGCGAGGCGGAGGAGAGAGTGCAGGAAGCCAAAGCCGAGCAAGAGGCTCTTCATCAACAAGCCGGAGACAAGGCCAAGGACACCTCTGGCGATGACGCAGAGGCCGAGTTCGCGCCGGGAGACGAGGAGGCGGGTGACCTGGGCCACTGCACCGTCTGGGTCGGCACCACCCAGGAGCGATCCTCGGAGCCCCCGCCACCCTCGAAGATCATCACCAGCAGCGACACGTTCAAGCTGATGGAGCCCCAGGCCGGCATCGCCGTTGTGTACCTACCCTTCCTCTCCAACGACAAGGTGCCCGGGGTCTCGCCCGGCACGACCGAGTTCCTCAGCACCTGGAACTTCGTATACACGCCCGAGCAGATAGACAGCGTCGTGCGCCTCGCGCGGGCCAACTACGACGAGGGCAAGGAGCAGATAAAGTCGACCGTGCGTGCCGTCTACGAGCGCAAGAAGCAGCTCCGTGAGCAGGCTGAGAAGCGGCTGGAGCAGGAAAGATACCACAGTATGGCGAGGCATGGAGAGAAGGCTCTACTTGGACAGGGAGACCAGTTCAGCTGATGTGTTTGTCGACTAATAAAAGTGACTTGGATATGTAGAGGCGCTCAACCGGGACATGGTGTTCCATTGTCAAACGAGCATGCTGAGCTTCCTGATGTTGTTCAACTCTTCCTCGTGGAGTTCTGATTTGTTTGTTCTACAAGAGGATTTTAATATACAGTGGCTTTTTTCAGCCCCCGAGCCCTCGGAGATACACCTCTCAATCGTGCCTCGTACACTCGCTACACTTGCAAGACAGCGAGCGGGGTGCAAATCTCACCCTCTTTAGATGATCTCGCCAATGTCAATGTGTGGTGCCTTCCAGGGTTTGGCTCCCTCTTCCATCATGTCGCTCGGCACGCGCACCTTGTTCCCGGGGCTGTACAGATACCACGCCTTCAATGAAGCCATCGAGGCCTTCCGCCGCGCGATGTCAAGGCTCGGCCCCGCGCCTTCTCCCAGCTTCTCCTTGCCGCTATAGATGCCGACCACGTAGACTGGCGTCCGTGACAGCCGGCCGGTCTCGCTTTCCAGGCGGGCGAGCGGCGACTCGAAGCCCTCCCGCGCGCACAGCATGGCGAGCTCGCGCGTCGGCAGCTTGAACTCAAAGAGCGTCGACGGGTCGATTTGTCGTGACAAGATGTGCGATGTGACGAATGACTTGGCCGCCTCGCGACCGCAGTGGGTGTAAATAGAGCCGACGACGGCTTGGACAAAGGACCCGAAGGCGTCGTCCTGCAGGTGCTGAGTCCCTTCCTCCTCTTGGCTGGGCTGCTTCACCGTCTCGCCAAAGTCGTCATCCAGGACGACCCGGCTGCTGAGTCCGCGGCGATACGACGCATTCCGCTGCGCCTCCGAGCGAACGTATCCCCACCGCGTGCTGACCACCTGCTCGCCGTCTGCTCTCCATTGCAGCAGGCCAGGGTCGACCTCCTCGCCGGGCGCCGCCGCCGATTCCACGCCCCACCGGCGGGCAATCTGCTGAAGCGACTCCGGGCCGGCGTACCCCCTCAGGGCCTCGTACAGGATGGCCATGGGCAGGCGCGGCCACTTGCACACGAGGAACTCAAGGACATGGTAGTTGATGATTGTGCTTCCGAGGAACGCAAGATTCGAGTTATTGAAGTTGGCGTTGGGGTCGGCGGATTGGGTGATCAGAGCCCGCGCCAGGGTCTGCAAGGGGAGCTTCTTGGAGAGAGATAACCTGGCGTGCAAGGCGGCGAGCTTTGCGGAGTCGGCGGCTCGTTGGTGGGGAGGTGAAGGGAGAGGTCTCTGGGTCTCTTGCTCGATGGCGAGTTCGTCAGCGAAGTCTGGCACGGCTGCTGTTGCCGACGATGATTGACAGCGTGCTGCGTGGAGAAAGGGTCGTCTAGCAGCAACGGTGGCAGCTCCGGCGCGAGCTTGGAGCAATTGCCCGCTCCATCGTGCCAACCGTAGCCTCTTCATGAGGCCAGCAAAAAATTTCCCTCGAACCAGAGCCCACGTCTGGGTATGATCGTTCAGGAGCGGAACGGGGCGGCGAGGGCGAGGTCGTGAAGATGACGGATGGCCTGGCGTGTCTTCTGTCACGAAAAAAAGTTCTGCGTCGATGCGCCAGGTCGTGTGAGCGCTGTCCCCAGAAGGGTCTCTGGCGCCAGCCTGGTGCTAGCTGCGGAATATCCTCGGCCCGTTGCGACTTCCGCCCAGGCTCCAACCTCGACTTGCTACGGCTGGAGTGTTTGATAGAATCACCCATCGCAAGACGCAGTTGCGCAACTGACAACCGTCTCACACGTCCGTCGGCAGTTCAATCAAAATGGTGAGTTGCCCTGCGATACCCGTACATGCGCTGGCTAACCCCTTCCCAGGGCGGTGGTGGAAAAATCCCGTGAGTGACCTCCGCGACGACGACGCCGCCTCGAATGCCTGATCACATCCTAACCTGCCCTCGAAAAGGTACCCCAAGCACGTGTGGTCGCCGGCCGGTGGCTGGTACGCGCAGCCCGCGAACTGGAGGGGAAACACGCTCATCGCGGGCGCCATAATGTTCGGAATTGTGGCCGTTACCTGGAAGTTCAGCGCCGAGCGGGAAACCTGGGCGCGCAAGCCGGAGTCATGGGAGTGGCACCCCAGCCGATAGTACGTGCACGCACATGAACCTGGCGTGCGCGAACGTGCTTGCTGACAACATACGCAGCTGGTCGAAGCAATTGATTCAGTGGGACAAGGAGGACCGGTTGAAGGCGGAGCAATCGAAAGGAGCGAACGAATGATAGACGGTGTGGGCAACGCTCGTGTACAAACTTTGATCAATTTCACCATCAACTACGGTATCTGTGCCACGCATGCTACGTCGTTGCTTTTTGATCCATGCGGTACAACGAGCAACTGGTGTCTGCCGGCAACATGCCTTTGTGAAGCGACCTCTAGCGCGGCCGTTCTTCAGTCAGTGCCAGCCACAGGCAGTGAACAAGGACAGCTATTCAAGGGGCGAGAGGCACCTTGCGGCATTCTCCATCATCAGGCTTTGCCGATGGCCCTTTACCCAAAGCAGGCCCAGTGAGCTTCCAGAGCATCATCACCCGACCAACGAGGGCACACGGGACCACACAACCAGCGCTGGCAACGATGATGTTGCCAGACTGCGTTGATGGTAGATCTTGGCCCTTTGGTTGAATGGCCCCGACTGTGCTCGGAGTTGCGACTTCACGTATTGATACCCGCTGACGTCTAGCCCAACAGGTCCGGCCGCGGGCCATGACCAAAATTGCCTCGCCACACAGCCTCTTCCCATCACGCCTGCAGGCCCTTAGACTCGCCTTGCTCGCCAGGCAGACTCGACTCACAGATCGGCACAAGATCTTCACGACCCCTTGAGTGAGCTGATTCTACAACTCCTCGACGACGTCCAGGGCCACGCAAGCACGAGGAATCGAGTCCCGCTGCCCGTTGTTCAAAACGGTACTGGCACCAAAATCCTCTTTCCTGTTCCTAGCGCCTTGCATTCAGGATGGTTGGGCTGGCTCAATACACCTTGCGATGATTCACATGCGTCTGCCTTCATGTGTCGTATTTCCCTGTCAGGACGGCGTTGTATTCAGTACTCCGCGGTGCGCGTAGATACTGTCGTACCACGAGCGTGGCGTAGCCGGACGCATTAGAGGCTTGTTGGTTTGAGCATAACTGACGGGGAAAGGAGGACACGAGGGGAGTGTGGTCGGACAAGTCCGTAAAGCAGCGGGAAGGCAGTGGGAGGCGGCGGAGATTCTACAGCGCAAAAGCTAGCAAAAACACAAATCAAGCTTTTTCACACAGGCAATGAATACATAAATTAACCTCTTTTCAAATGACTGTTTATTCCATTATCAAGAGGTGTACTCTGTAGGTACTGCTTTGAGCATCAGAGGCCCGCTTTCTAGCGCTATAAATACGCTGACAAACGTCACCCTCCCCGCCACCCCGCCATCGGCAGTCAACCTCCCAGGCTCCCACCACCACCCCCGTGCCCGATCTGTGATTCATCTTCTAGCGCTTCTTCGCCTTTCTTGTTTCTTCCACCGACTAGTCTGGCTGTAGGTTCGGGGCTGCGTGGGTGGCCAACGAGCGCCGACAAAGGAGAGCTGCCGCCGTGACTGGTGCGTTCCGAGCGCGTGCTTGGAGAGCGAGACTCCTGTCCAACCCCGATGCATGCGTGACGCGAGGCGCGTTTGCAAAAAGTATCATTTGTTTGGCCTGGCGCCGGTCAGCCGTGATTCTCTATCCATCACATTAAATGGCTCATCATTGCTGATACTATTCGAATCAGCAGCAACACACCGCCTGCTGCGCTGACGGCGGCTTGGTTCCTGCAAACGCCGACGCCACCCAACCGAAGCCTACAGCTGGAAGCTCCCGAGTTCTCGCCACCAGCTGCCGCGCTTGTTCGAAGACACACCTGTGTTCCTCCTGGCAACGCCTGCCAGCCTGCCCTAACCTCGTGGCCTTTTCGTGGTCTCAACGCTTAAAATAATCGAAGCAACATCTTCAACCTCACGCACTCTGGCATCCCGTGCGATCCGAGTTGCGGGTCTCGCTATTGGCCTCGGACTCGGCGCCCTAGCCGCATACCAACGCAGACAGGCCCAGATGGCCTCCAGCAGAAATGATGGTCGACATTTCGACGCCACCGCAGACCGCGACGTTGTCTACTGCCATGCCTGCTCCCACGAATGGTATCGAGACGAGCGTGGCCTGATCTGCCCGGAGTGCCACAGCGACATCACGGAAATTGCATGTTACCCCCCAGACTCCTTTACCCCTAGACTCTCGTCGCCGTCTTGAACTCAGCTGCTGACTGTATCCCAGGTGGACCCTGAAAGCGACCCTCGCGAGCACGACCAAGCCTCTCTGGCGCCGTCTTCTCCGGGCAGAGGAGCGTCGCGCTACGAAGACTACTCGGACCCCGAAGAGGACGACATAGAGGAACACGTCGGGCCTCATGGCTTCGTTCACCGCCGTAGCGTCAGGGATGGCGCTGGACAGCCTCACGATCCTGGAGTAGAACCCGTTTTAGATCGGTTCTACGAGATGCTGGAGCGTTTTGGCCACCCACAACCACGATCGACGGCGGATGGCGGACAGTCGACGGATCGGGGTGAAAACGGCCCTCCCCCGTGGCCTCACGTTCATCGTACGACGATCGCCACAGGCACTGTGGGCGGAGGAACCGCCTCTGTTACTATCTTTGCCGGTCCTATGCCCGGCCGACAACATATGGGACATGGCCATGCGCATCCCCCGAACGACGCCGTTAGAGACCCGTTCCAAGCGTAGGTCCCATCTATGGACGCCGCGAGGAGAACATGCGGTGGCGTCACTTTGTGCTCCTCAGAACAGTAACTGACTTGCTGTACAGGCTCTTCTCAAACGTCCTCAGAGACATCGGTCTGCCACAGGGCGATAATCCGCCGTCCGGGCCACCTCCCAACTTTGCTAGAGGCTTGCAGGAGATATTGAGCCTGTTCAGTCCAGAGAATGCCGTGGCGGGGGATGCCGTGTACTCGCAAGAAGCACTGGACCGGATCATATCGCAGCTGATGGAAGCCAATCCCCAGTCGAATGCGGCACCACCGGCTTCTGACGCAGCGATCCAGACTCTTGACCGCAGAGCCGTCGATGAAGAGATGCTCCGGGGCGAAGGCAAGACAGAGTGCACGATTTGCATCGACGAAATGAAGATTGGTGACAAAGCCGTGTTTCTATCCTGCAAGCATTGGTTTCACGAGGACTGCGTCGTCTTGTGGTTAAAGGAGCACAACACATGCCCGATTTGCAGGACCCCTGTCGAGAAGAGAAGCGACAGTGGAAACAGCAGCAACGACACCGGCGGCGATGGCATTTCGGACACGGCCGGCTCGAGACCAGGGCCTGGGTCGCCTGGAGTCTTCGGAGGAAACCTCAGTGGAAGCTTTGGCGGGACCTTTGGTAGACGTAACGGGATATCAGCGGAAGCATCAACTGGTGGTGCGGCTCGACCGATTCCTGGCGACGGGCCTAACCGACTCGACGACACGTTGCGGACAATCTCAGCGATTCAGACGCAGAGGGACCTTCAGCGCGGACGAGGGACGCCGTCGCAAAACAACTACGACACCTCGCGACTTCAGCGACGGACTTCGATTTCTCCGATTAGCCCTAGAGAGGCCGCGTCGGAGGAATACGGGGCTCGAATGAGGCAGAGGAGTCCATCGGAGAGTAGCAGGCGCGGACAAGGCGATGGGGGTTCTGGTCGACCGACGGGTCAGGGACCCATTAGCTGGCTGCGAGACCGATTCTCCGGGGCAGGCGGGTCCAATCAGGGCTCCTCTCGCAACGAGAGACGGCGCTAGGGCTACCCTCTTCTCAGCTGGACAAGATGGCTGTTGAGCTCCCGGAGCAGCTCGACGGCGGCGGACAGGCCAGGTGATATGGAAAAGGGCCAGAAAGAGGACAATGGCGATGCCCACGGGAGATAGATGGCCATGGCTAGAATGCTAGTTGGGCGACAGCGATGGACTTGATCCTCAGCACACGGATGGTTGTGTGATGGACTGATGCATGAAACGACGCGTTCGCTTAGATTACGACGGATTGGCGACATGAAAGCGGTGCCGCTTGGATTGCTTCGGCAACAGACGAAGCGCAAGGAAAACTTGATGAGATACCCGATTGAAAGGATCCGGGGGTTCCGGTCACAACTCAGGCCATGCCACGGGCCAAATCCTACTTGCGGCTGAATGCGGTTGAAGGGGAGGCGAGTATGTCTCGACGCTGTAGCGTCCAGGGTCTCTTGACTCTCTTCCAACAGCGCAGGAGGCGGCGGGATGCGGGGGCAAAATATACTGAGTTTTCGGCGTTTGTCTCTTGAGTAAAATTGTAGAAAATTGTTGGAAGTTGGCTCCCGTTCGCTTCTTGTTTAGCAATGATGCAGCAGCGACATATAATATGGAGGGTGTAGGATGGCGAAGGGGATGAAACCGTGAACAGTTGGTGAATGATAGTCAATGTCAACGGTGCGGACTGATGAACATGACCCCATGTGTTTCTATTCCAAGCAAAGTGCAGGTTCACCGAAAATGCGCCTCCGTTCTTTGGGGATGGGGTTGCTTTCTTGGGGAGGTGGTTTACCGCTTTTGGAGGCCGCGAGGCACTCGTTAGCCTACTACCGATCGATTTCACAATTCGTAATAAGCTTGACACGTCGGTGGATGAGAAGCCAGTCATGAATTTTGATGACATGTATCTTGTCCAGCATCACTATTGGGCCCGTGGCACCTCGGTCTTCCCCGACGAGCGCTAGCGAATACAGTTGGCATTCCTGAATTTGCTTCAAGCCCACACAACAACACGTCCCAGGGCACCTGTTTACAAACAAGGCAGTAAAAGCGCCATCAACGATCACTACCAAGGTGAAGCCACGCAGGTGGAGTACGCAGACGAATGGGATCCGAAAGAGGATAGCTCTGACCATATACTATAAGGATGTGAAGCTCCTCCTCCTTAAGAACACAGAACGAGGGAGAGATCTTCCAGCCATGGAAGTGACGATCAGGTACATCAAAGGCTGGGAGGAAAGAGAGAGCCCGTGAGTGCCTCCGCAACACTGGTGCTAGCCTCTACGTTACCCCCAATGACCAGCAAACCTTCAGCTTTTACAAAGTAGATGACCTTTCGTTTGATGGCGTGCTTCAGCTTCTGGCTCTTATACTTCTCGACCAAGCATTTAATGCGAATGTCCGGACCGTGGATGACTTCTATTGCATTAAAGTTCGGCCACCGCGGAACTGTTTACTCTAGTAAGGAAAAGAGAGTCTCGCCCGCCGATACTGTGAACAAGGCCATCGCAGACAGTTTCCCTGAGGCGTGTGGCAGAGGCCAGTGCTTTAAGCTTAAGACTTGAGCTTATTTCAACCAGCTAAAACAAACCTGAGCAATCGCAGTCAAAGCCGCATCCTGCTAGCCTTTGCCTAAGCTTGGACGACGACCCCGGCGCTTCTCTTTCGTCACTGAGCTAATATTGGTGTAGTAGCTACATGGCGATAACAGCGAATACAATTTCTGCGGAGTCCTATAATGAGCACGACGGGCTCTGGACATCCGCGTGATATTGCAACCATCTTCCAGCATCGGCTGTGTCAAAGACCGCACCTCAAGATCCACGACGGCGCACTGCAAGCACACACACCTTGGTTATCCTTTCCGCCGATTTCCAGTAAGTGTACCACGTATGGTGATATTATTAAGAGAAAATACAGACATACTATCCACAGACCTGTCGCCTCAGCAATCAGCATGTGCGATTGGATCCGAACGCTGTGTTCCACGTGCCACAATATCGTGCGGGACAGGTGCGTCAATCGATGTGGTGAACACCATGGGATATATGAGGCTGATTCAAATGTGAACATTGTCCATGGTACTTGCGGGCCTTGCAGCCTTCCGACACCACCTGGAAGGTAAACCATGTTGGCGGTACCTGCAGATATCGAGCTTCCAGGGAGGGGCGGGGAGGGGTTGAGGGATGGGAATGAGAACGATAATGCCTGAGAATTTAGAAACAATTGCCAGCCGACATAAGCATTCATGATGGATTGACTTGCGTTCGCGAATTGGTGTAGCAAGGCACGTTGCCGTTTATATGATCAACGCTGAAAGGTGACCGGCTTCCATCGCCGGTGTCATCATTAATTCTTTTCGGACTCTTCTGTTTACTTTGTTCTCTATCAGGGTGCTTGCAACGCTTGTGCTGTTTCTGGCCGAAGAAGACTGAAATGACTAGTAGGGCATTCTGGCCCGGAAGATGCGCCTTGTCAGGGTCGAAGGTACCATAAAAGATGTCGAAGACTATGAACGTTCGCACGTTCTATCTCTCTTTCACGACGAACTTGGGTTTCGGGAGTTTGTCCCTACTTATAGAAACCAACTTGCTCTCATGGATGAGCTCAAGCGCAACTTTGTTCACCTGAAAGCTAGATACCCATGCCTCGGACCAGTAGGGGCTTTAATACTCGAGACGCTGACCGGGGTTCGCAAGCATTGACTTTGTCATAAATCTTTTTTTATTTTTGTCCAAGCTAGGCACCTCGAGCAGTACTCTTTAACTAACTGGCGTCATCCTCTTGACCTAGGGTCGTTCGTGAGCTTGGAGAAGTCGTCAGCGAAGGGAGACTTGTCCCGGCTCGTCCGGCGCCTCTTCAATCGCCTCGAATCTTTCTGCCGCAATCGCCATGACCCACGACCGTATACGAGATTTACTTCGTATCCTTTGCTCGGACTCTTTCTCCTCCAGCTCCGTATTGTTCCCGTTCTCGAAAACGCCTTCCTGATTGTCTCCGGGCTGAGGAGACTCTGATTGCCTCGACCTGTTGCTCGGGCTCGAGCCTCGCGATCCGCCGTCACCGTACCGGCTGCAACGCTGTGCACGATCCATTTGGATTTCTTGGGTAACCCAGGTAGGACTGCCATTCGCGTCGATGCCACGCTGCACTATGGCGATCCGCCGCCGCTCTCCTCGGAGAATAAAGTCTTCGATATAGGCGAAGACAGTGAGAGCGAACCGGGCAAAGAGAAACTCGGGCGCAACAGAGTCAAGGCTGTGTGCCTTGCGATTGTGAATATCGATGGCCGTGTCCCCAAGATCTTTAATGACGGAGAAGAAATGTACGACGAGGTGTTGTTGCCCTCTATCGTCTGACTTGGGGACCAGAGTAAATGCGCGCTTATCAAAGGCTCTATGCAAGTCGACGCGGAGACGGCATACGTTGTCATCGCTATTCGAGACGGACCTTGCCCCTTGTGAGAAATCGCACATGGCATTTTCGGTACACCACGTATCATAAGCCTCGGGGATAATATAGGTAGCTTTAGCCATCAGAGAGCCAGAGACAATACAACTGGGCTTGCTATCGCGTGGAGTTGGCGTCAGAGAACGCCAACTTTCTGGGAGAGTATCGGGGAAGCGCCACTCTTGGAAATTGGGCGTGACAGCGTAGGAGGTCGTGTTGGTACCGTCTCCTGTGAATAAAGCCAATATTAGTACGAACGGCACAGATTAAGACAAAGGAGGGGGTATGGGGTGGTTTACCTCGAGGAACATGGAGAAAGTAGTGATCATGAATCAAGATACCATCGCGAGAGAGCTGTACTCTACTATCGCCTTTTCGGTCGTAGGCCAGGTAAGCAGTCTCGAAAGCATTCCCAGCGATAATCTGACACGACAACAATATAGTCCCAAAGTGAACCCCATATTGTGTAGTTTCTTGCAGTTGGGCTTCCTGCACTTGGGCTTCTGGGGAGACGTTTGCGTTGTCATCGGTTTGGTCTTGTATGCCCACAGCATCAACTCGTGGTAGCGAGAACATGGTGTCCTCGCCACGGATATAGCCTGGATGCCATATCGAGATGTGAGAGCGGAAGTGTGACGGTGTGTCGGGGGTGAAGCAGTACTCCTGCAGCCGCATCGTTCGAGGGAGGCCGAATGCCGGCGTGTAGCGAACAAAGTCTGGAAGTCTTTGGGGCGATAAACAGCAGTCCAGAGAATCTGGGGCCCAAGATATAGAAGCGCCGGCGGCCACCACGAAAGCGAACACCTAAGCCGGTACGAAAAATATCTTCACTTAACTTGCGTGCTATTGCTAGTACACTCGACCGTGCTAAACTAAGCGCCGGCGGCCACTACTAAGTGCGTGAATCTCTCGCAATACGTATTGCTAGGCAAACGACCAAGGACAGCGAGGGCAGCGAGGGCAGCAAGTCACAGTAGCAAGGGCAGTAGCGGCAGCAGGTTAGGGCAAGGCCGCCAGCATGGTCGGATACACCAGCCACAGCACGTAAGTTATAGTGTAGTTGTGGCTTAGTTATTAGCTTCAGTGGCCGCCAGCGCTTATATGATAATCGTACGAGGTCCCATACGCAATACACATAGAGGTACGTATACCCTCAACTCCGTAGATGTACTCCGTACTCCGTACACTTGGATCCAAGTCGGCGGGGTGGAAAAACTCGGGGTTCCGAAGCAACCGTTGGCAGCAAAGCGCGGGCTGGAAAACCAAGGGTTCAGTAACCAGGGACCGACCGACCTGGGGGCCGGACCGTGCCGGGGCGCTCCTCGACCTTGGCTGTGCAGGGTCACGACACTGCTAATTTGCCTCGTTTCAGTCTGCGTTGTGCCGTCGACAACAGCCTCCCCACAGGTGGACGGCATCGCCGACAGTGGACACGACCGAGGCAACGCACGATCAGGCTCCGCCCTGCAGGCATGACACGAAGCAGCCCACCAATCGGCCCGGGAGAGGTGGGACGAGGATCAACGATGGCGTGCATTTCCCCGAACCCTGCTTGTTGCCCAACGCTGTAAAGTCCGTAGCTGCCCTACCCGCTGGCCGCGTAAGAAAGTGGCCAGGGTAAGGGGATTTTGATCGGGGGCGTTGCCGGGCTTGGCAGCGCGAATCCCGCACCGATGAATCCACAGCTTGATGGTGCGGCAGCGGGCAGCGTCTTTCATGGAATCACGGCGGCGACGGACGCAAGATGTCCTCGATACCAAGATACCCGTTGCGTCCTGCGCCAGCTAATAATAGCGCTCAGGGCAGAGGGGATGAAGCCAGGGGAAAAGGGGAAGATGAGTGAAAAGGGCCCAAACAAGACGCTGGACGGACGCATCAATACGGAAGCAACGAATGGGGCGCTGCAGATGGTCATCGGCGGGTCGGGCTCCTGCCATTGGTGCGCGCCGCCGACCGCTGCTCAAGTTCTGCCGGCGCCGACTCCAGCCCACCAACCGAAACCGCCCGTCGCGCGCAGAAGATGCCGTGTCGCCGTGTCGCCGAGAGTCTAGCCCGCAACTTCGGGCATCCATATGCAGCTGCTCGCCCCGGCAGACGAGGCAACGGGCGAAGCGCGACATACGTCGGTGACGGCATGGTCGAAGGACGCGAAACGGGGCCCGGGCTCCCCTGGGTCCTCTGGGCTGGGCGCTCGGTGCCGGCGCCACCTTGATCTTCACCCCAGAGGCTGGATCGTATTTAAATGGGACGCGGCGCCGCCGTTGAAGAGACGACCATCTCAGCCAGCTCTGCTTACGCCAACCCTTGGACACATTGTTCTAACCCCTTTTCCCTGTCCTCGCTGCTGCTGCTCTCACTGCTCTCATAGCATCGCGCCGGTAGGTCCCGTCCCGCTGTCGCCCCCCTCTCTTCCAGACGTCATCTTCTACGTCGTCCGACAACCCCACACACATCTTGAGATGGCTCCTGCCTAGCAAGCTTGAACCCCTCAACACCATTTCAGCCTGAGCAAAGCCCAACCTGTTGCAATCTGACTGCCCTCACGGCCTCGGCTAACCGGACAACCAGCCAGGCCAGCGTTGCATACCTAGACGGCGGCGATGGCTGAAGCCGTCCCCATTCCAGAGCCCCCGGGCCTGCCCCTGCTCGGCAACCTTGCAGAGTTTACCACCAGCCCGCTGAAAGACATTCTTCGACTCGCAGACACGTACGGTACGCAGCCCGTTTACACGGAAATGTGACTTGCCGTGAACCCGGCCTAAACATAGATTACCAGGCTCCATCTTCAGACTCCACCTCGGGACCCGGCCGGTGGTTTTTGTTACCACCAACGAGCTCGTCAACGAGATTTGTGACGAGAAGCGATTCCACAAGTCGTTGGCATCCGTTCTGAGGGTGAGCAACGGCCAGAGCAAAGGTTGGACGCTTGCTTCAGGACAATCCGGCTTACTCGACGATAGGTCGTCCGCGAAGGTGTCCACGATGGCCTGTTCACTGTTAGTCGACGCTCCCTGCAGTTGCCTCTCAACGGGCCCGATGCTGACCATCGTGTAGGCGCACGACGATGAGCCAAACTGGGGCAAGGCCCATCGCGTGCTCATTCCCGCCTTTGGACCTCTTTCCATCCGCGGCATGTTTGACGAGATGCACGACATTGCCAGCCAGCTCGCCATGAAGCTTGCCCGCCACGGCGCCCAGGCCCCCATCAGTGTCTCGGACGACTTCACCCGCATGGCTCTCGACACCCTGGCGCTGTGCGCCATGGACTTCCGTTTCAACTCGTACTACCACGAGGAGATGCACCCCTTCATCAAGGCCATGGGCGACTTCCTCTCGGAGAGCAGCAGGCGCAACAAGAGACCCTCGTTCGCCCCCAACTTCCTCTACCGGGCTGCCAACGAAAAGTTCTACGACGACATTGCCATCATGAGGAAAACCGCCGACGAGGTTGTCGAAGCGCGCAAGAAGAACCCCACCGACCGCAAGGACCTGCTGTCTGCCATGCTCAACGGCGTCGACCCAACCACTGGCGAGAAGCTGAGCGATTCCAACATCACTGACCAGCTAATCACCTTCCTCATTGCCGGCCACGAGACGACTTCGGGCATGCTGTCATTCACGTTCTACTATCTCCTGAAGAACCCCAGCGCCTACCAAAAGGTTCAGCAGGAGGTGGATCAGGTCATTGGCCGCAGCAAGATCACGGTGGACCACGTCACCAAGCTTCCATACATCGCCGCTGTAAGTCGAGGATGCGAGCGATCATGACCTGACTCGATTGCTTCAGGGCTGACCCCCCGTTCCACAGGTTCTCAGAGAGGCGCTGCGGATCAGCTCGACGATCCCCGGCTTCACCGTCGAGCCCTACGAGGATACTCTCCTCGCCGGAAAGTACCTCGTGCGCAAGGGTGAGCCCGTCACGGCCCTTCTCGCCAGAGCCCATCTCGACCCCGTCGTCTATGGCGAAGATGCCCACGATTTCAATCCCGAGCGCATGCTAGAGGACAACTTTGCGCGCCTGAACAAGGAGTTCCCCAACTGTTGGAAGCCCTTTGGCAATGGCAAGCGGGGCTGCATCGGCCGACCGTTCGCCTGGCAGGAGGCCGTCATCGCCATCGCCATGCTCTTCCAGAACTTCAACTTTAGCCTCGACGACCCCAACTATAACCTCGAGATACAGGAGACACTGACCATCAAGCCCAAGGACTTCTTCATGAGAGCCAGCCTGAGACACGGCATGACCCCCACGGAGCTTGAGCACCAGCTTGCTGGCAAGGGCGCCGGGGAGCACCTTCACGAAATGTCTAGGAAGTCATCGGCGCACACATCCAACACCCCGGGGAAGCCTCTGGCGATCTTCTACGGCTCCAACAGCGGCACCTGCGAAGCATTGGCCCAGAGGGTGGCCGCCGATGCGTCCCGCCACGGCTTCAGGGCTATCACTGTGGCGCCCCTTGATGCCGCCAACCAAAATATCCCCAAGGACCGCCCCGTGGTCATCGTCACGGCCTCATACGAAGGCCAGCCCCCATCAAACGCTGCCCTGTTTGTGGCCTGGATGGAGAGCCTCAAGGGCAAGGAGATGGAAGACGTGACGTATGCCGTCTTTGGCTGTGGCCACCACGACTGGGTTCAGACCTTTCACCGAATCCCCAAGCTTGTTGACTCGAAGCTGCACGAGCTCGGCGGCAAACGCATCGTGCCACTGGCCACGACTGACGCCGCGGAGCGCGACATGTTCAGCGACTTTGAGACGTGGGAGGACGAGTCTCTCTGGCCGGCCCTTCAAGAGATGTACGGCGCAGAAGACAGCGGCGACAGCGGCAATGATGGCATCACTGTCGAGGTTTCGCTTCCGCGCAAGACAACCCTACGACAGGATGTGGAAGAGGCCCAGGTCGTTGCAGCCAGGACACTGACAGAGGCTGGCTCCGTCAAGAAGCACGTCGAGATCCAGCTGCCCACAGGTATGACGTACAGAGCCGGCGACTACCTGGCCGTTCTGCCCTTCAACCCCAAGCAAACGGTGGCTCGCGTGTTCCGACGGTTCAGCCTGTCCTGGGACGCCACGCTGAAGATTACCTCGGATCGACCGACAACCTTGCCCACCGACACGGCCATCTCCGCAGCAGATGTTCTCAGCGCTTACGTGGAGCTGAGCCAACCGGCTACTAAGAGGGTAAGTACAGAATCTACATGACCGGGCTTCCAGAAAGGGGTAAATTGAGTGTCGGTGACTGACTTGGGGCGCAGAATGTCCAAGCACTGGCCGATGCAACGCAAGACGAGGCTGTCGTCAAGCAGCTCCAGCAGTTGGCCGGCGAAGACTACCACGACAAGGTTACCATCAAGCGGAGGTCGATCCTGGATCTCCTTGAGCAGTTCCCGTCCGTGGCCCTGCCGTTCAGCTCATACCTGGCCATGCTGCCGCCCATGCGTGTTCGCCAATAGTAAGCTTTCCAAGAACAAGAGACAGATAGGCGGAAGAGAAGCGATTTTGACTGACCGACGCGCTTGCTGTACAGCTCCATCTCCTCCTCCCCACTTGCCGACCCGAGCAAGCTGACGCTCACATACTCGGTCCTCGAGCAGCCGGCCTTGTCCGGCCAGGGCCCATATGTCGGCGTCGCGTCCAGCTTCCTGTCCAGCCTCGGCCCCGGTGAACGGCTCCACGTCGCCGTGCGGCCATCCCAGTCGTTCCACCTACCGAGCGACGCCGAGAACACGCCATTGATCTGCGTCGCGGCCGGGTCCGGCATTGCGCCATTCCGTGGCTTCATACAGGAGCGGGCTGCCATGATCGGCGCGGGCCGCAAGATCGCCCCCGCGCTGCTCTTCTTCGGCTGCCGGTCGCCGGACCAGGATGACTTGTACGCCGAAGAGCTCGCGCGGTGGGAGGAGCTCGGGGCCGTCGAGGTGCGCCGGGCGTACTCGCGGGCCACCGACAAGTCGTTTGGCTGCAAGTACGTGCAGCACCGGCTGTCTCACGACCGGCAGGACGTCTACAAGATGTGGGACCGCGGGGCCAAGATCTACGTGTGCGGCAGCCGCGACGTCGGCAAGGCCGTCGAGGCCGTCTGCGTCGAGATGGTCAAGGAGAGCGGCAGCGCGAAGCACGACAAGGACGTGGGCGATGAGGAGGCGACGGCGTGGTTCGAGAAGCACCGCAACGAGCGCTACGTCACCGACGTTTTTGACTGAAGGAATTGCAGCTTGGTCTTTGCAGGAGGAAATGCAGCTTGGACTTGACTGAAGGAAAATTGCAACTTGGTCTTGGCTAAAGGAAAATTGCAGATTGGTGTCGTGTAGCTGGATGGGTCGTCGGGCTTGATTTGAGGATGACGTGAGTGCTTGGGTAGCACCGGACTGGATGCTCCGGTGGCGGAAAAGGACGGGGCGTGTAGATGGACCTTGATGACTGAAATGCCTCGAAAGTTCGAACTCTCTATTTAGTAGAATGACGTCTGGCCCTTTTTCCTGTTTCGCACCCGGTCCCTGGTACTGCGCTTGGTACATTTGATATGCGAGCTGTTGACGTCAATCAAAGCTCCTTTCCACGTGGCCAATGGCCCTTTCCACGTGGCGCCGCGGTGGCGTCTCGCGCCAAGGCACGAAAGCCGTCGGCCCGTCATCAGTTGCGGCGGGAGATGCGCCACCATCAACCCCACGACAAGGCCACCACGCCGCAGGCACTTGTAAGTCAAAGATGTGTCTGTGAAATAAATCATAATTCAACTCCAGCACCAATGCCTGTATGTAGAGAGAGGTATCTAAGGAACCATGCAACCGACAGAAATCATTCCCGGCCAGAGCGTTCGTTTATCGTCCCCGTCGTCATCATACGTGCGCGTAACTGCGTGCATCCACCGCGCCGATGCTTGCTAGTAGGCTCGCTAGGGAAATCCTGATGCTAGTCCGTCCGTCCGTCCCTGGTATCTCGTGCAAACGCGAAAAAAGCCCCCCACAAGGAAACAAGATTTTGAGAATGAGAAAACTGAAAACCCAACCGACGGGATCCGGGATCCGGGATCCGCTGCCCCTAGTCCTGGAAGAACTTGATGATCTGGTTCAGGTCGCGCAGGCCGACGCCGTGCTTGGGGTAGCAGATGTAGACCTCCTCGCCGAGGGCGCCGAACTTGCTCCGGAAGCCGGCCTTGCGGCGCAGGCCGAGGCTGTCGACGATGGAGCTGTACGTCGTGGCCAGGAAGCGGGCGCGGATGCCGTGCAGGTGCTCGCCGGGCGTCAGCTTCTCCGACACGCCGACGCCAAACGTCACCTGGCCGGTGACGCTCGAGAGCGTGTACTCGATGAGCACCTCGATGGCGCCGTTGACGGAGCCCGGGAAGTCGAGCGCCCACTTGACCTGCCAGCCGTGCTTGGGCGACAGCTTGGCCAGCACGACGAGGGCGAGGACGCGGCCGTCCTTCTCGGCGGCGAAGTAGCGGCGGTGCTCCGTGTCGACCCAGGGCCGCACCTCGGTCATGTGGATCTGCTTGCCCTTGCGGCTCGCCTTCCAGCTCTCGATGGCCGGGTCGGCGCGGCGCATGAAATCGGCGTCGGGCTTGACCTCGTGGATCTTGACGCCCTCACGCTCGACGCGGCGGGCCTTGGGCCCGCCGCCGTTGGTGTTGTGGTGCTTGTTGGCGTCGACGCGCTGCTCCTCGGTGCACGAGAGCGTGCGCCAACCCATCTGCTGGGCGAGGATCTTCTGCACCTCGTACGAGACGAGCATCCACACGGGCACGAGCCGGAGCTCCGAGAGGACGAACTTGACAAACGCCGACGCCACCTCCTTGTACTGCGTCCTGTCGCACAGGGGGTCGCCCGTGATCATGGCGAACTTGTCCTGCTTGACGTAGCCCACGGCGGCGCCGCTGGGGTGGCGCCAGATGTCGAAGCGGTCGTCGAGCCAGGACGTGTTGGACGCGTCGCCGTAGTTGGCGATCAGCTTCTCGATCGGGGGCAGGTCGCTCGCCGGGTGCGGCTTGGTCGTGTCGGCCTCGGGGTGGGTCAGGCCGGGGGCGCGCTCCGGCAGCGACCGCGGGTCGCGGTGGAACAGGGAGGCGTATCGGACGTCGCCGAGCTCGAGCATCCAGGCGACGATGCGCTCCAGGCCGAGCCCGGCGCCGGCGTGCGGGGGCGCGCCGAGGTCAAAGGCCGCCATGTAGTCCTCCATGCCCTCCTCCGACATGCCGGCGTCGCGCATGTTTGCGCGCAGCTCCTCCGGGTCGTGGATGCGCTGGCCGCCCGAGCAGATCTCCTGGCCGCGGATGAAGATGTCAAACGAGCGTGTCCACCGGGGGTCCTCGGGGTCCTTGTGCGTGTAAAAGGGGCGGGCATTGGCCGGGAACCTGTCCAGCACGTAGTAGTCGGTGCCGTACTTTTCCCTCACCAGCTGGCCCAGGCGCATCTCGTCGGGGGTGGAGAGGTCCTCCTCCTCGACGTCGCGGCCGTCGTCGCGGAGTATCCTAATGCCCTCCCTGAAGTCGAGGATGAGCGTCTCGTCGAGGTACTTGAACTCGCCGCTGGGCCACCGCTTCTGGACCTCGGCGACCTCGGGCATGGCGTAGACGGCCTTGAAGACGGCCTTGAGGAAGTCGTCGATGACGTCGATGACCTCGTGGTAGTCGTGCTCGATGGCCATCTCGACGTCGAGGCCCGTGTACTCGGTCAGGTGGCGGTGGGTGTTTGAGTTCTCGGCGCGGAAGACGGGGCCGATCTCGAAGACGCGGCCAAAGTCGGCCGAGACGGACATCTGCTTGGCCAGCTGGGGGCTCTGGGCCAGGAAGGCGTTGCGGCCAAAGTAGTTGACCTTGAAGACGGCGGCGCCGCTCTCGGTGGCGGCGGGCTGCAGCTTGGGGGTGTTGATCTCGACAAAGGCCTGGGCGTCGAGGGTCTCGCGGAACTTGCGGGCGACGAGGGCGCGGATGCGGAAGAGGGCCTGGTTGGAGGGGTGGCGCAGGTCGAGGATGCGCGACGACATGCGGTTCCGCAGCGACTCGGGCGGCTTGTAGGTGGTGAAGGGGGCGTTGTGGGCGGCGGCAACGAGGTGGATGGACTCGACCTGGACCTCGACGCCGGCCTGGGTGGCGGAGCGGATGGGCTCCGGAGGCGCCTTGAGCACGCCGTTGACCTGGACGAGAGACTCGGGGGGGATCTTCTGCACCCACTTGACCATGTCCATGTGGTCGCGCGCGAGGACGCCCTGGACCGAGTGCGTCTGGTCGCGGAAGAGCAGGAAGTCGAGGGCGCGGGAGAGCTGACGCTGCGTCGAGATGCGGGCGCGGAAGTTGACCTCGGTGCCCAGGGGCAGCTTGTCGAGCTGGGGGATGGTGTTGAGCTCATAGGGGTGCGTCGGCCAGTCGGCGCTCATGCTAGTGCGGCCGCTGTCCTGCGACGCCGTGGAGCGGTCCATGCTGGAGCGGGCCGAGCCCTTGGCGAGCTCGACGCCGCTGTCGTTCATCCTGGCGAGCGTGCTGCTGACGAAGGCGCTGCGGTAGGCGGGCGTCGCAGGCGTCGACGAGGGCGAGGAGGAGGACGGCGCGGTGACGTCGCTGCCGGCGGTGCCTGTGCCTGTGCCTGTGCCTCTATCCGAGCCCGTGCCTGTATCCGCGCTCGTGCCTGTATCCGAGCCTGCAGGGCTGCCTTCCCTGGCCCGGGAGCGGGATCGGTGGGGCAGGCCAAATGCTGAAGCCATTATCGCGGCGGTGGCCTGCATGGCGTCGTCGTCTTCCGTCTGGTCGATGACGCGGTGCTGCCGGCTCGCTGCCAGGTTCTCTCGGCGGGTCTGGGCGTGCGTGTGGAGCAGCCAGCGCCGTGGCTGCGGTGTAACAGTCTGGATGATGATGATGATGGTGATGATGATGAATCGTAAATAGTCTTCTTGTCGGCGGCTGGTCAACGGCAGCGGCACCGACCGTCCGCTGCTCTGGTCGAGCTATCGATGGCCGTTGTGATGGCTGATGCCCGGCTCCGGTGAGGTGGGAGCTGTCTTAGACAGGTAGGTGATGTAGGACGAGGTGGCGGATATCAGACGTCTAAGTGGTCAAAGAACCACGGAACAGGGAAGGGTCGGGGGGGCTGCGCCTCTTATGATTTATCCTCGACCGGACTACATGCATAGAATTGCCCAGAAGCAGGATAATCCAGGGTCCTGTGCTGTCGAGTCCGGCCGGCCTGTCCGTGGGTTCCGCTGGCGCCCTGGCATCGCGCACGACGAAGCTGGCCCCGGCACGCGATAGGGCGCCGGCGGGGACGACGCTCCGCCGTTGCTACATACTACATACATACCTCGCCGCTGGCGGCAATGCCCATGATTACAAACTCAGAGCTGCTGGCGGCCACGCTCTAAATCGACGACGAGTTTCGGTCCATCCACACAAAGTCCGCCTACCCCCGATCTCCATCGGCGGCACAAGCCAGATGGAAAGCTTAAGGAAAGGTGCCCTGGATTCCGATTTCCAAGCACGGCGGGAGTGGCATACGCGCTTTAGGTAAGCCTGGCGCTAGAAAAGCAACCAAGGAGAGCAGGGCAGGACCGCCTCGAGCGACCGCAAAGTGCCGAAGGCTCTCCTTCTCCCTGCTACGTAAACCCCGAGGCCCCGGTGCCGCGGCCCCACCATGACGTCACGCATCGAGCGTAATCGGAAGCGGCGGCCGTGGCTGTCACCTACCTGTCCGGTCCTGCCGGCCTGGGGCTACCTCGAGCGCTTACCACCTTGCCATCCAGCCTCATCACCACTGCACCACTGCACCACCACCCTCTTCTTCCGCTGACCTTATTGCCCTCCACATTTGCGCACCTACCGAGCACCGTCCCGCGCGCTCCACGGCCTTTTCAGAATCCCGTCCACCTGACTGGCTCCACCCTCCGCCGCTCCCGGCCACGGCGCGACACGAAGCTTGCCCTGGACTCGTCCTCTGTGCGTCACTGGTTGGCCATAGTCCGGCTGACTCTTTCGAAGCGCTAGGCGTGTTGGCCAGAGTCCGCTGACTCTTTTCGAAGCGTCAAACGTGTTGGCGAGAGTCAAGAGTCCAGAGGATAGGGCGTCTGCACTCTTGTACTTCGAGTGTTGCCCCATCTGGCCCGTCGCCAGCTCGTACTCGTACATACGTACGGATTGCTCCCCACAGGGCAGAGAGCCCCTGCCTGGCTCGGCCTCCGTTGTCTGTCCGTCCGCGTGTTCATCCCGGCCCGGGGCCGACCAATCCCCGCCTCCTCCCTGCGCTGGTTGCGGCGCCGAGGGAGCACGACGAGAGACACTCCGGCCATCGCATGGAGCAACTGCAGCCGACCGCCGCGGCCGGTTCGGCCGTAGCCTCTGCCACGAGCGCCGCTCTGACCAAGGCCATCACTGCCGCAGGCCCCCTCTCAGCCGGGGCGGCCGAGACGGACGACTACGTGAACCCTCTCGAGGCCAGCTCACGATGGTATCTCAACGCCCGCGCCTCGGCAGTCCGCTATGCCGCAAGCTTCGGCTACAGCATCGCCAACCGCTCCGACCCCGCGGCCCCGTCGCCGTCGCGTGACATCTGGCTGGATTCCACCCTGTCAGAGTGCAAGGGACGCCAGAAGATCAAGGTCGAGGTGTGGGTGCCGCCTAGGATATCCGTCGGGCCTCGAGCTGCCGTCATCAACCTGCACGGCGGCGGATGGATCCTCGGTCAGGGCACCGACGACGCCCGTTGGGCTGGCGCCGTCATGGGCGATCTTGATGCCGTCGTCTTCACCGTCAACTACCGCCTGGCCCCGAGCTATCCCTTCCCCGTTCCCATCGAGGACTGCGTCGACGCCATCTTCCAGATCGCCGCACGTGCCGCCGAGTTTGGCATCGACAAGGACCGCATGATTCTCACGGGCTTCTCCGCCGGTGCCACGCTCGCTCTCTCGAGCTGGGCCGTCCTGAAAGACCCTTCCCGCTGGGACTACAAGCTGCCTGAGACACCACTCGGGATAGTCGGCCTCGCCCTGTTCTACCCCACCCTGGACATCACCATCTCGCGACCCGAGAAGCGTCAGACGTGCACGCGGCCGGAGCTCACCTTGTCCTCGGGCATGACAGACCTCATCGACGCCTCGTATTGCTACCCGCCCGTTCCCCGGGAGCGGCGTACGGACCCGAGGCTGTCCCCCGGTCTCATGCCAGACGAACTTCTCAAGGAGCTGCCGCCGGTCCACCTTTGCCTATGCGAATACGACATGCTGCTCGCCGAGGGCGTGCGCTTCGCCGAGAGACTGCAGTTTCACGATAGACCCTTCTCCGTGCGTGTTGTGGATGGCGAGGCGCATGCGTGGGACAAGCCTCCTCTCATAGCTCCCAAGGAGAGCGTCAACGTTGAGTACGGCGAGGCGACCCAGGCCATGGCCCGTTGGCTCGGCCGGGAGTGCGAGACGGACAGGGAGTCGGTGAGCTCGAGGACGAGTAAGAGATCGCGGATTCGACGTCCAGCGCACCTGTCCTTTAGGTCAAGGAGCGCGAGGCCGCAATGAGGCGAGCCAGCAGGACAGCTGACGATTGGTGCCTCGCTTCTGTTTGTTTGAACATGAGTACGAAATGAGTGTGCATTTCCTACGATACCTGCGAGAACAAAGACGAAGACGATGAGCGATGGTTCATTGCCGGCGATATTGGAGTTGGGAGAAGGGTCCATCACAATCATCATCGTTGCGTTGTTGCGTTGTTCGCAGGCACGGCTGATAGATTTCAATGTTCAATACAAATAATCAGACATATAGAGTAAACGGCAGTTCACAATCCATCAGGCAGGAAGCTGGCGCTTCCTCGTGTCTCGGCCAAAGTAGCGGGGTCTGGCTTCGTTCTTCTGGTGCTCGAGAGCATCGTTGCTACGGGCGGATTCTATGATGAGAACTTTGAGATGAACATGATGAGCCCCCCCCCCC
>JALHCC010000586.1:0-12182 GCA_024340765.1 Tolypocladium cylindrosporum
TAGAAGTTAGTGGGCTTCAGCGGGAGCTACAGCGGGCTACGGAGGGCGTTGCTGACTAAGGCCCCAGGCGCCAGTGTACATAGGCGCCAATGTATCAGCCGCCTGCTAACACCATTCCACCAACTTTCGCCTTGTTTGGGTTAGCGTTTGTGTACCGCTCTCACCGCCCAAATTTTCCAGATTTTTGCCAACTCCCCACCATCCAGCGTTATCAGCATTGATCTTGGAGCCCATCAACAACACACACGCCTTTTCACTTCCGACATGGCGACAATAGCGCCTCCGCCGTCCAAACGGCAGAGGAGGGAGAACCTTGAAAGGTCCCAGATCCAGCAGGATGTTACCGCGGCGACCGGGCCGGCTGGTTCGTTCAAGGCGCGGTTCCTCGACGGCGACGGCAAGCAGGTCTGCGACGTGATCGAGGTGCCGCTCGCCGATGCCTCAGAGAAGAATCTGTCGTTGCTGTTAAATACACTGCTCGCGAGGGTACGGACCATTTCCCCTTGTCCCGAAATTGAGACCAGCCGCTGACTGCCTCTACGTGTGCAGGAGAAGGAAGAATTCCTCCCATACCGCTTCCGAATCCACATTCCCGAGACAGACATCATCGTGGACCAGTACCCTACCGATCTTCTTCAGCTCTTGCGCAGCCATGGCATCGAGAACCCGTTCGAGACGACCGTGACCCTCACCGCCGAGCCCCAGGCCGTTTTCAAAGTCCAGGCCGTGACGCGAATGTCGCATCGGATACCTGGCCATGGCGAGGCAATTCTGGCAGCCCAATTCAGCCCGGCAACGAGCGCGCGGTTAGCGACAGGCTCCGGGGACAAGAACGCTCGTATCTGGGACACGGAGACGGGAACGCCAAAGTACACGCTCTCCGGACATACACATTGGGTTCTTTGTGTAGCCTGGTCAGCCGATGGCATGCGGCTAGCGACCGGCAGCATGGACAAGTCAGTGCGGCTATGGGACCCGCAAACGGGCAAACCCATGGGTTCGGGACCCTTGACCGGGCACGCCAAGTGGATTACCAACATGGCCTGGGAGCCGTACCACCTCTGGAGAGACGGCACGCCGCGGTTGGCCAGTGCCAGCAAGGACGCAACAGTCCGAGTCTGGGTGGTGAACACGGGCCGGACCGAGCATGTCCTGTCGGGGCACAAAAGCTCCGTAAGCTGTGTCAGATGGGGCGGGACTGGGCTCATTTACACTGGCAGCCATGACAAGACGGTCAAGGTTTGGAACGCGGAGAAGGGAGTCCTCGTGCACACCCTGTCAGCACATGCCCACTGGATCAACCACTTGGCCCTGTCCACTGACTTTGCGCTGCGAACTGCTTACTTCGACCACACGCCAGTGCCAGGGACAGATGGAGAAAAGCGAGCCAAAGCAAAGGAGCGGTTTGAAAAGGCGGCTCGGGTCCAGGGAAAGCTGTCGGAGCGGTTAGTCTCGGCCAGCGACGACTTCACCATGTACCTGTGGGATCCGTCGCAAGGCACGAAACCCGTCGCCCGCATGGTTGGGCACCAGAAGCAGATCAACCACGTAACGTTTTCACCGGACAATACCCTCATCGCCAGTGCAGGGTGGGACAACCACACCAAGATTTGGAGTGCAAGGTACGAACAAGCAGACTTGTGTGTGACGCTTCAACTAACGGGGTACGGCAGGGACGGCAAGTTCATCAACACGCTCCGGGGCCATGTCGCAACGGTGTATCAATGCGCGTTTTCTGCGGACTCGCGTCTTCTTGTGACGGCGTCGAAAGATACCACATTGAAGGTGTGGTCCATGGCCACACACAAGCTGGCGGTGGACCTGCCGGGGCATAGTGACGAGGTGTATGCCGTCGACTGGGCACCGGACGGCAAGCGAGTAGCCAGCGGCGGCAAGGACAAGGCCGTGCGGCTTTGGCAGAATTAGAACTAGAAGTGTCGGTGATGGACCCGGCATGACGCGCCTGTGATTAATTCGATATACCACATGATGAGGTCAAGGCGACATGCAACTCGAGTGATTTGTCTCGAGTGCTTATCTCGAGAGGTAATGGAAGGCTCGGATGCCTCGACATGCCCAGCTTAAACCCGAGGGTTTGGCTACTATTACCTGCCATCAGATGGGGCGTGGCACGGAACTGGCCTGACGAGGCGTCAACTCGAAAGCTTGTGGAAGACGCCAAATTCGTATAGGCTTCGGGCATCTCGTGGCGTTCAGGCCTGTATTGGGGTTGTTGAGGGTCGCCCCATGCCGCAACGTTGACTTACACGGGAGATTGTGAAAGTTACTCGACGCCACGCTTGGCCAGCCAATCGACTTGTGAGTCAATGGTTGGTTATCGGTCGGGCCAAGACCATGTCGATGTATAATGCGCATCTACTCGCGTTATAGGTACGTAACCGGATATGACGCGACCTCCCCGGGCCGGTATTCTTGGCTCCCCGCGACAGTGCTGCATGGAGGGAACTGCGAGATGGGTTGTGTAGGGTGGCATTGCAGCGCGGCGGGAGGCCTATGGCGGCGGGCGGTGGGTGCGTGAATGGCCTCACTGGACGACAGCTGGGGCCACGTTTTGAGACTTTGGAAATGATATAGAGTTCGCAGACGTGACGGACTGGTCGAGACTCTGCCGGTTCGCCCAATGCCGTAGCTCGGTAATATCTGGGACTCGTGCCCAAGGCTGCCGTAGGACATTGCGCCTCGCGGAAGACGTCGGAGACTGGGGGTGAGACTTTCCAGCCTGGCTTGGTGAAGCTTCCGCCAACAGCCGCCGTCCGGCAGGGCGCGCTCCAGGCGCCTGTTGCTATTCTTGCCCCCAAGCCACCGCATGACAGAAGTTCTCTCCCCCGGCCCCCTGTGAGCCCGCGGTAGTGCTGGCATCGCGGCCCAGGCGCAGACGACTGCTCATTCTGTTTCGGCATCCAGCATCAGCTGGCCTCGGCCCAACGGCGCACGGTTGCTCTGACCCTGGGGGCACGTCACGCGTCGGATTGGGCCGTGGTGCGGAGGGTGTTTGTGTTTGCTGCAGGAGCTTGGCCAGGGCCCGGGCCGTCCGCGACATGAATGTTGCATGCCCAACATAGGTAGGTAGGCTACCTGTCCGTGCCGATTCTAGGGGCAGGCAGCCGAGTACCTGTCCGTGGATGGCGGCCAGGCCAGCCCTCTGCCGAACGAGAGCTGCCAGAAACGCCACATGGAGCAGCAATTGGCGGCTGGAGAATGGAGCCTCCCCTCGTCACGAGGGTGGTGGTGGTGCCTTGATTTACAGTTCAGGTTCGCGTTCAGGCTGTCGCCAGGGCGAGGCGAGCCTAGTGCCGAGTCTGGACAGAGCCCAGAGTCGCCATCGACGCGCGGAGGGCGGCCCTGGCTCGCGCGCCGGACGTATTCGTGCCGTCACGCACATCAGGGTAATTGCCGCGCAGAGACAGCGAGACGAGACGTGGCTCCTATCCTATCCCGGGCGCGGGCTTGAGCGTTTAATCTGCTCTTCGCGCGGCGGGAGGACGAGGCGAGACGCAAGCTATAAGCCGGATCCAGCCAGCCCGCGGACAGCCGGCAGCATTGCGCCAAGCCGAAACCTGAAGCGCACGTCTCGGCCAGAGGGCCATCGATCTGCCCGGCGTGACGTCCTCATCAGCCTGGCCGCTCTGCCTCAGGCGGCTCGCTGAACCTTGCTTTGTTCGATCGTCAGCCTCCGTTGTTCCTTGGCCCGGTTTTCTACCCGTGCAGCACTGGCTGGCTGGCCCGTTCCCGCGGACCAAAACCTCCTTGCCTTGCCACAGCGTCCGTCTGATCCATCCCGCCTTGGTTCTGAGCTTGCGGGTCGGAACCGGCTACGTCAGAAGAAGCGGCTGCTCGTCCGAGACTGGACTATAATTCCGTCTTTGCGCTGCCGCCGAAGGACGCCAAGAGCGCAAGGCCTGAAGCTACCTACGAAGCACCTACCTAGCCACCGGAACCTTTTTTTGGCAGCGCCACTCGCTGTCGCAGACGCCAACCCCGCATACCTTTCCTGGCCCTGTCCGCCTGGAACAGAACTTCCATTTGCAAACACCAACTCACTCTCCCGGCGACGAATCTTCTGGAAACGTCTTCATCGCCCGACGCAGAACGTACTCGCTCTTCCACGGCCCCCTGCGCGCCCCTGCACCCGCGTCCATTTGCTCTCGGGCTCTCGCCGCCCAACTGCGTCATCAATTGCTCCACATGTGCTGGATAACGAGGAGCTAGCCTTTGGACCACCACCTCGGGGCGCGGATTTCCCTCCTCTGCTGCGACTCCAGCCCGACGACGACGCTGCGCCTGGCGCGGGCTGTAGCTCACCATGACTGTCTTTGTGTGCTCGCTGTAGGTGCCCCGGACAAGCATTGCCCCCGATGGTTCGCGCAGACGGACGCAGCTGACGCGATGTGCATCGACAGCTTCCTCCCCAAGACGATCCAGTTCAACCTCCCTGGAACGCCGCCTCGGGGGGCCGAACTCGCGCGCCGCCGGACCAAGACGATCCCGCCCGTGCCCAAGGCCACCGCTGCTGCTCCCGCCCACGTGCAGCCCAGCCTCTTCTCCCCGCGGCCCGACCTCACGCCGCCGCACACGCCCGTCGAAGACCGCGAGTCCCCCGACCCCTGGGCCAACGAGGATGGCTTCCGCATCCAGTTCCCGCACGAGCTGGGCTCCCCGACCGAACAGGCGGCCTCGGCTTGGGGCGCCCGCGCCAACCAGCCTCGCTCGCGCGCCAACTCGCCGCCGCCGTCGGAGATCTTCGAGCGCACCCGCACCCTGCAAAAGGCCCGCGAGCTGGGCCGCCGCGGTGTCGTCCAGCCCCGGCCGCTGCTGCGGAGCGACAGCACCGACCGCGTCTTCTCGTCGGCGCCGTGGACCGTCGTCGACGCCGACCAGGGCAACGGCGGCCTGCGCAACGCGGCCGAGGCGGCGGCCCGCGACGGCAAGCTCAAGGAGTACACCTGGGTCGGCACCCTGGGCATGCCCACCGACGCCCTCGAGGGCACGCAGCAGAAGCAGGACATCGAGGACACGCTGGCCACGCACGACATGCTGACCGTCTTCTGCTCCGACAAGGACTTTGACGGCCACTACAGCCACTTTTGCAAGCAGATCCTGTGGCCCGTCTTCCACTACCAGATCCCTGACAACCCCAAGAGCAAGGCCTACGAGGACCACTCGTGGAAGTACTACGTCAACGTGAACCAGCGCTTCGCCGACAAGATCGTCGAGAACTGGAAGCGCAACGACGTCATCTGGATCCACGACTACCACCTGCTGCTCGTCGCCGGCATGGTCCGCAAGAAGCTCCCGGACGCCAAGATCGGCTTCTTCCTGCACGTGCCCTTTCCGTCGTCCGAGGTCTTCCGATGCCTGGCCGTCCGCAAGGAGCTGCTCGAGGGCATGCTGGGCGCCAACCTGCTCGGCTTCCAGATCCAAGAGTACAGCCGGCACTTCTTGCAGACCTGCAGTCGCCTGCTCACCGTGGAGGCGACGCCCGAGGGCCTGCAGCTCGAGGATCGCTTCGTCGACGTCGTCAGCATGGCCATCGGCATCGACCCCGTCAGCCTCAGCAAGCACCGCGGCGGGCAGGACGTCATGCGCTGGCTCAGCATCCTCCAGGAGCGGTACAAGGGGAAGAAGCTCATCGTCGCCCGGGACAAGCTCGACCACGTGCGGGGCGTGCGCCAGAAGCTGCTGTCCTACGAGCTGTTCCTGAACAAGAACCCCCAGTGGCGCGAGAACACGGTCCTGATCCAGGTTGCCCTGTCGTCGAGCGAGAAGACGGACCTCGACGCCACCGTCTCGGACATTGTCACCCGCGTCAACTCGTCGTGGGCCAACCTGGCCTACCAGCCGGTCGTCTACCTCAAGCAGGACATCGACTACGCGCAGTACCTGGCGCTGCTCACCATCGCCGACGCCCTGATGATCACGAGCCAGCGCGAGGGCATGAACCTGACCTCGCACGAGTACATCTTTTGCCAGGATGGAAGGATCTACCCGGGCCAGAAGCACGGCTCGCTCATCCTGTCAGAGTTCACGGGCACGTCGTCGCTGTTTAACAAGAACGAGCTGTCGGTCAACCCGTGGGACTACCGCCAGTGCGCCGACGCCATCAAGCAGGCGCTCGAGATGGGCGACGAGGAGAAGACGCGGCGCTGGGAGAAGCTGTACGAGTCGGTCGCCCGCCACACGGGGTCGCACTGGTTCAGCGAGCTGCTCTCGCAGCTGGATCGGGCCTACGACGAGCAGCACAAGCGGGATCAGACCAGCGTCCCCCGGCTCTCGGTGCAGGACGTCTCGGCAAAGTACGAAAGGTCCAACCGCCGGCTGTTCATGCTCGACTACGAAGGCACGCTGGTCAGCTGGGGCCCGGTCAACCAGATCATCCCCGTCAGCCCGCAGCGGACGCTCGACGTCCTGAACGACCTGCTGCTGGACGAGCGCAACATCGTCTACGTCATGTCCGGTCGCCGGCCGGAAGAGCTCGACCGCGTGTTCCGACGGGTGCCCAACCTGGGGCTCATCGCCGAGGGCGGGTGCTTCATCAGGGACTGCGGCTCCGAGAAGTGGGTGGACCTGTCGGACAATGCTCAGATCGAGGACTGGAAGACGTCGGTCAAGCCCATCATGACGTACTTTTTGGAGAGGACGCCCGGCACGGAGATTGAGGAGCGCCACTGCAGCCTCCTCTTCCACTACGACGGCGCCGAGGACTACGAGACGGCGTCCCGGCAGGCCTCGGACTGCGCCACCCACGTCAACGACGCGTGCGAGTCGCAGCGGGTGCACGCCATTGCTGTGGACGGCTCCATCGTGGTCGAGTCGATCGACTACACCAAGAGCACGGCGGCGCAGAATGTGTTTGACAAGCTCAAGGCGCGGCTGGGGTCGGAGGGCGAGACGAAGAGCCCCGTCGACTTCCTCATGATTGTCGGCGACGGCCGCGAGGACGAGAAGGTGTTCAAGTGGGCGAACAAGCTGCAGCACTGCGGGACGGTCGAGAACGTGGTGACGGTGAGCCTCGGGAACCGCAACACGGAGGCCGCGGCGACCTCGACACAGGGCGTCAGCGGTAAGTTCCCCGAGCCATACGGCGCCGAGCAAGAAAGGCTAACGATGGACTTTAGGTGTTCTCAACTGCCTGCAGCGCCTGGCATCGCTCTCGTAGCGGATCCACGTGGGCTCAATCACAATGATGACAATATTTGCGAGGCGTTGAGCGAGTTGGAGTGCTTTTGTTACCAGCTTAGGGGCATACGGAATGAGGAGTTGGACTGGAAAGGAAAGCAAAGGGCGATATCGAGCATCACATACTCTTACACAAAATCAGAAAGAATGCCGACGGGGCCTCACGGCACGAGACAACAACTAATGATCCAACGCGGCGGGAAACATCTCGGTGTCTGGCTACGCGCCCACGGCACGCACACGCCACACGGACATGACCCCGCTGCTTTCGCATCTCGAGTGTTTACAAGCCGCTGCTGATTGATTTGGGGGCTCTGGGCTCGTTGGGATGAGGACACGACATGGCATACGCATGGAACAGATGGATATCATGGAACAGATGGATACGAGGAGCGCGAGCATGGATCTTTGTTGATAGACGACTGCAATTGAGCTTGACCCGAAATACAACTGGTCGCATCTACCCGTGCATCGGCATTTGCCCGTACAGAACCACTGCCTGCCGCCGTTGGACAGGGTATTGCATAGCGCCGTGCCTAATTCGCCGCAATGTATGCAGATTATATATAGTCCGTAGAGTATGCAGCATTGGCCGAGGGTCAAGGTCGGTGAGCCTCGGTGAGGGGCCAATCGGCACTGGGTGCCCCTCGTTTCATCCCACCGCAACCGGTCACCCCGCCCGACATCGGGGCCGGGACTGTTGGTAGTGACTGAGCGCCTGAGCTGAGCTGAGCTGGAGCCCAAGGTCTCGCAGCCTCCAGTTCTTCTGACACGACTGACTCGGTGGCCTCTTCTCCTCTGCATCATTTCGCTGCCCACCCTTTGCTGTCGTGCTTGCCAGACTCGAGACTGACGTTTGACCAAACGTCTTGCGCCGTTGTTGCACCGATTGGCAGCTACAGGAACGGAACCAAGCTTCACCCCGACGTTGCACGACGAGCAGCAGCAGCAGCACCACCACCACCACCACCACCATGGCTGCGTCCTTTCCCCCGCCGCCGGTCAACACCATTGACTGGTCCAACGTGGGCTTCCGCGTCCGCGAGGGTGAGTGCAGAGGAGCTCCCTGTCCGTGCGCCGTGCGAGGCTGACGCAGCGCGCCAGTCAACGGCCACATCGAGTCGACGTTCGACAGGGCCACCGGGCAGTGGACGCCGCTGCGCTTCGTCGCCGACCCGTACATGCGCATCCACGGCATGGCGCCGGCGCTCAACTACGGGCAGCAGGCGTACGAGGGCCTCAAGGCCTTCCGCGGGCCCGGCGACGGCGACATCGCGCTCTTCCGGCCCGACCGCAACGCGCTGCGGCTGCAGCACTCGGCCGACGTGGCCTCGATGCCGCGCGTGCCCGAGGCCATGTTCCTGCAGGCCTGCCGCGCCGCCGTCGCGCTCAACGCGGGCTTCGTGCCGCCGCACGCGACGGGCGCGGCGCTGTACGTGCGCCCGCAGCTGTACGGCTCGAGCGCGCAGCTGGGGCTCACGGCGCCCGACGAGTACACCTTTGCCGTCTTCGTCATCCCCACGGGCGTGTACCACGGCTCGCAGCCCGTGCGCGCGCTGGTGCTCGACGAGTTCGACCGCGCCGCGCCGCACGGCACCGGCAGCGCAAAGGTCGGCGGCAACTACGCCCCCGTGCTGCGCTGGAGCGACCGCGCGCGCCAGGAGGGCTTCGGCATCACGCTGCACCTCGACAGCGCGCGCCACGAGGACGTCGACGAGTTCAGCACGAGCGGCTTCATCGGCGTCCTCGCGGGGGCCGGCCCGGACGACGTGACGCTCGTGGTGCCGGACTCGAGCTGCGTCATCGACAGCGTCACGAGCGACAGCGTGCTGCGCATCGCCCGCAGCTACGGCTGGAAGACGGAGAAGCGGCCCATCAAGTACGCCGAGCTGCCGGCCTTTAGCGAGGTCATGGCCGCCGGCACCGCTGCCGCGCTGGTGCCCATCCGGAGCATCACGCGGCGCGTCAGCCCGGGCCAGCTGCCGGCCGGCCCGCGCGTGAGCGCCGACGCGGGCTCCGAGACGGTCACGTACATCCCCGCGGCGCAGGAGGACGCCGGGCCGGTGTGCGTGCGGGTGCTGACGCAGCTCAAGGCCATCCAGCTGGGCAAGGCCGAGGACGCGTTCGGGTGGCGCTTCGCCGTGACGGCGGCCGACGGGGCGGTCGAGGGCGCGGCGGGGGATGCCAACGGGGACGGGGGCGCCCAGACGGTGGACCAGCTGGACTGATGCGGAGGACCTTGAAAAGTATCTATTGCAATTTACTGTCATACGACGGTGTTGGATGACGAAATGAACAGGTCTCTCATTCATCACCTGCGCCCCGGGACCCGCGGCAAGTGGATGCAGGGGCCGGCACGCGTGCAGTTGCATATGCAGCCCGGTTGCATCGACATCGTTGACATCGACTGTTTCAATATATACAAGAAAATCTCTCGGGACCGTTCTCAACAGGACCCGTTTTGCTGCCTCTGACGCTCGCTCTCCCATGAAAGTGCACCCACAGTGGTGCCATGCCATCACGCCACGACACATGCCACCCGTACAGCGTCCCTCCGCACCAGCCCGCCTACAGCCTGATCTGGTACCGGTCAATGGCCTTGGCGAAGCCGTCGTCGATGGGCTGGATGAGGCCCTGGGCGATGGGCTTGAGCTCGGCGGGCACCTTGGCGACGACCTTGCCGCTGAAGTCGGCCGTGGCCCGGCGCTGCGCCTCGAGGTTGAAGAGGATGACGGGGCTGACGACGATGAGGTGGTCGAAGCGCGGCTTGGCGGCGATGATGGCCTCGAGCGTCGTGTTGACCTGGGCGGCGAGCTCGCCCGTCGTGCCGGCGATGGCGAGGGCCTCCTCCTGCGTGAGCGCCGCGCTGCGGCTGGCCGTGCGCGAGCCGCGCTTGAGCGCCTCGAGCAGCCCGAGTGACTCGCCCGCGATGGTCAGCACGCCGAAGATGTCGCCCGGCCAGGCGGCCACGGTGGCGCCGAGGTGCGTCGTGTCGGCCTTGATGGCGTTCATGGCCGCCGTGATGGAGGCGCCGTCGGCGAGGGCCGTGGCCACGAGGGCGACGGCGGAGACGACGTTGGCGAGGAGCATGGCGGCGGTTGCTTTGAATAGGGGTGAAGGGGGCGAGTGAGTGAGTGAGTGAGTGAGTGAGTGAAGCAGTGATGAGGCCGAGATGGGTTCTTACACCAGGTTCGCCGGGGATCGTCCCCTTTATATACAGGCACCGCAGACGCCAGCGCCAGCCCATCTCATCTCCCATCTGCCCATCAGTTCAGCCATCCCGCGTCCGCATACCGGCTTCGCCCTCGATCAGGCAAGGCTCGCGTCTGTCACCCCCGCCGGCCGGGACGACGACGCAGCGTCCCTCAGCGTCCCTCAGCAAGGAGGACGGGGGCGGTGGCGAGCGCGACTTGCAGCAGCCCAGCACGCAGACCTTGGACGAGAGCGGAGCGCCTCGAGGGGCCGCGCCCAATCGCAATCGCGGACTCAGCCTGGAACTGTCGACGGATCGTCTGCGCTGCGGCAGTTGATTTGCTGAGGCGGCCAGGGGCGACGGGGGCGACAGGGGCGACAGGGGTGACAGGGGGAGGGGCTGGAATCCGGGGTAAGGCGTGGGAGCCGCGGCAGGAGTTTTCTACATGTGGATGCGGGGGCTTCTCCTGTTGATCCTGTTGGCGTTGCGCCGTTGTTTCTGCTGCTGGACTCGGAGGCTGCGGATGGATGGATGGATGGATGACTTGCAGTTGGAGATGGGGTCTGGCGTCGAGCCGAGATTGTCTGTGCCATGGCGCGCATGTGACGGGCCGGCAATTGGCCTCTCGGGTGCTCCCCGCAACGGCGGGCTGGGAACGGTATGTTGGACAGGTGCAGGCTATTGTATTTTAACTTTGCATTTTGAGTTTCCCCCGTCTTTCCCCGGATTTTAAACGTGCGTCCCGTTCGTCCCGTTCGAGATTCGTCTCATGGCGGTGGCTGGCTGGGCGCGCGGCCGCATGCAGCGCGTGTCAGCTTGTCCAGTTGCCGACCTGGGCGCATTGTCCGAATGGGCATCCAGGGGCGCCGCGAATGCATGGTGAATCCGAGCACAGCGGAGCGGTTCTTGGTTCGTGCTACTGCGCTGGACTGTCTGCGACTTGCCGAGCCGAATGCCGATGGAACCCTAGGGGAACACGTGGTTGGCTGGCTGCTCTGATACCCGACGAACCTGAGATCGCGAGTCGTTTGAGCGCAGTCGCCTGCTAATGGGCTGCCTTGTCGAAGCTCTCTCGCCAAGCCTTCCGTGAACTTTACCGCGACGCAGTGCAAGAGTATGTTCGAAGACCTGGCATGGGGGCGATTCCTGCCTTGGCGCCCGCTCTGCGACTGCAATGTGCATGCATGCCTCAACGTTGCCGGGGTTGATCATCGCCACCGATGCTTCGCCAAGAAGATATACTATTGCTTACACCACAGCGCTACTTGCCGCAACGCTACCGCGCCTCAACCATGGGCAGACTGACTTCCTGCGCAGTGCCACCGCGGCAGCAAAGCGGCGTCTGTCGACTGGTTCCCGTTCAGTGAAGACGCCCAGTTCCGAGACTTTTAAGAACACGGTGACCATGGGTCAAGAGCATTTCTCTGAGACCTACGGCTCTTATTGACACGGACGTAATCACAGTCGGCAGACAACTGACTGTCGATTCCAATGGTCGCATCACTTTCATCACAGAGAGTCGGAACCGCTATGCGCCTCTGTACGCCATCAACCACCGCGATGCGCTACATTGCGAGTGCTGTTCACCGTGACACCGACAGCGGTAGAGGTTCTACCCATGCAGACAAGGCGTTGGCAAAGGTGAGTTGATGCAATTCACGCGGACGCCAACTGCTGTTCACAGCCTGCCTCACCTTGCTATAAACGAACCCTGGAAACATCTACAACTCGCATCTCCCCCTCACCAACCCCCATCCTCCCCGCCACCACCCAGAAGACCCGCCACAACCAT
>JALHCC010000587.1:0-18537 GCA_024340765.1 Tolypocladium cylindrosporum
GGGGGGGGGGACCTCCCGCGTCGGAAACACCCGTCCTGCTGGTTGGGAAGCCACGCGATGCGGCTCACGAACTCGGCCGCGGCTGTTTCTGCCGCTGTCGTCGCCCTCGCCGGCGTGGCTCGAGCCTTGGATCCTGCACCCGTCGCCTTGCAGGCCAGCGACTGGTCCGTCTTGCCCTCGTTTCGTTTCCTTGCCTGGTGTCTCGACCGCTGACTATTGCTTGCAGGCTGGGCATAGATGGCAATTGGTCGACGGTTTCGTTCCTACTGGGTTCGAACTCTGACTATGTCAATGTTTTCGTCAGCACATCGCTCTCCGAATTTTGGGCGATAGGACCGGGAGGATGTCTCGAGAGTAGGTCACTGTCCCTCCGCCCGCTCGCTCCACCGTGGTGCACGACCTGGACTGACTCGAGGACACAGAGGAGCCTCATTGTGCCGCTGCTCGTGGGGGCATTTACAGTCCGACCAAGTCGAGGCACTGGTCTCCCATGGGACTGTGGCAGCTGGGGCTCCAATCCTTGGGCTACAAGGCCAATGGAGAATATGGCCTCGACACCATCAATGCGTACAGTCCCATCACCGACATTGGCTTCGGCATGTCCAACGTCCTCATGGCAGCCATCAACACGACCAGTCCGTACCTCGGCTTCATTGGCCTAGGCATTGAACCAGGTAGATTTGGAAACATGGTGGCCGATTCTCCCCTGACCCAAGCAGTCAAGACCTTCGGGTGGATCCCAAGTTACAGCTACGGCTTCACGGCAGGCGCATACTACCGTATGTGCCCTTCCCCGGCGTGTCTCTGCGTTGGTTTCCCATGCTGACACCCCGTAGGCAATACTATTGTATCAGCAACGCTGGGCGGGTATGATGCCGCTAGATTCGTCTCGCACGACACCACATTCACCATGACCTCGGGAGCGACTGTCCCTCGTGCACTCGTCCGAGGAATCCAGATCGCCGCCAACAAAAGCGAAGATAAGCTTGATTTATGGAGCTCTCAGACGGAGATACTCTCGGACTGGAACAGCTCCTTTACTGCCATGATTGACAGCTCGACCCCGTACCTCTGGTTTCCCGAAGCTGTCTGCGACCGTTTTGCCCGGGCACTGAACCTGACCTACAACAGCACTTTTGATCTGTACACGCTCACCAACCAGCAGTACCGCGACTATACCTCCAAGAGCGCCCTCACCTTCACCTTCAGCCTGACGAGTTTCGACAACAACAACAATTTCGGCCTGCCCCTGGAAGTTGCCGGGGTTGTCAACATCACACTGCCGCTGCAGGCCTTCGTCAGCTTGTTGCAGTACCCCTTCAAGGACGCCATCAAGTATGCTGACCCCGCTGTTCCGTATTTCACGCTGAGGAAGTCACGCGACAATTCCTTCATCATCGGGCGCGCTTTCCTGCAGGAGTCGTACATTATTACCAAGTTCGATGAAGCCCGCTACTCCATCCACCAAGCCCTATTTCCTGCCAACGCCGAGCGCAATGCCAGCCTCCGGAAGATCAAGCAGTCGGCCAATAGTCCCTTCCCACCGCCTCCGAAGTCCACCCACGACGAGCCCCTTTCCACGGGACAAATGGTCGGCATTGCAGTTGGGGCCGTACTCCTGTGCGTTGCTTTGCTACTTGGGTGGTGCTGCTGGCGCCGGCGAAGACGATCACGGCGCGTCAAGGATTCGGATGAGGTTGATGACAACAAGGATTCCGCCTCGACCCTGAATCCCGATTCGCCGAAAGCGCCAGTGTCGAGGATCCTATCCAAACTTGCACGTAGGAAACAGTCGCGGCGGACTAGGCGCGATACTGATGATGAGGTCCAGTTCCCGTCCGAAGCAGCTGATGGCCAAATTTACGAATTGCCAGCTCCCGTCCCTCCAGCCGAGCTGGACGGTGGAAGCGACGACTACTCCATGATGGGAGAAACAGAGCTGGGTACGGACAATACGCATAACCTCAGTGCCTACGAGTTGGCGCGAATGAAGCTGGACCGGCAGCTACAGGGGCCAGTCCCGGCGTATACGCCGCCAGCCGACGGCAGCATGCTGCTGCCAGAAAAGGCGATTCCGGATCTCCGCCCAGCCCAAGTCGATCAACTACCTGATCAGCCGTCGCCCATCTCCCCAACGAGGTCACGCGGTGGAGACTCAAACTCCTTCCCAGTGTCAGAGCCCTCGCCCATCTCTCCCCGCACAGACTGGAATGCTCAATCGATAGACCTGCCATCTCCCGTCACGGCTTCCATGCCTCCGAGATCGATCTCCGGAACTGGAAGTCGAGGTGAGCAAACCAGCTCACGTACGGGAGGCACTGGTCGATCCCGTTCGGTGACTTCGACGCGCCCAGTGTCGCCGACAGCCGACACCCTGCCATCAATACCGGCAGCGTCATTTCAAAGGACACCAATAGACCCGTCGAAAATCGTCTGCCTCGGGCCACTGCCCGAAAATGTCCATATTCGCCGGCAAAATATTATGCAACGTGCCGTTGGTACCGATGGGCGAAGCATTCCGATACCAATGTTTAGCGCTATCTCTTTTCCCTCTGAGGGAAGCTTGGGCAGCAACTATACCGAAGAGGAGGAGAGGATCGTGGAGGAAATAGCGCGGCAGGCTAGCCTCTCTCATGTCAGGTCGAGCCAGTCTTACCAACGCGCCTCATCGCACCGAGGCGGACAAGACCTGGCGTTGCTGCATCCTCACGCAGAAGAGCCAGCACAATCGAGCCGAACATCAGAACCCAAGAATTCGTCCGAACATGGACGCATCGACCCCGGTAGAGATCTAATCCACGTGCCTCAAATGGCAGAGAAGCGATATAGCTGGGAAGAAGAAGACCGATGATGACGGTGGCTGCACAACCGATAAATGCCGTCTCAACACTCTGGACGCCGGAGATGCACCAACGTCACGCTTTGCGCGACCACACTTTTC
Organism: Tolypocladium cylindrosporum; assembly: GCA_024340765.1. NCBI lineage: Eukaryota > Fungi > Ascomycota > Sordariomycetes > Hypocreales > Ophiocordycipitaceae > Tolypocladium > Tolypocladium cylindrosporum. Next base: position 2,942 of record JALHCC010000587.1, read on the forward strand.
TTATTTGTTTTCTTTGTTCGTTTGTTCTGGAAATAGCGATAGCGAAGGAGTTCCGGCACCGTGGGGATTTTCGACGAGGAGAATCGCATGGAGTCTCGAGCTGATTGTCTCGTGGTGAGCAAACCGGAGCACAGTCTCAATCTGGCATTGGAGTTTCTATATGTTTGTGTGTTTGGATCGAAACCGAGCACAAATCTGCTCCGGAATATGGTCAAATGGTGTTGATATTGGGTAGTTCTCTTGTTTTATATCCCTACACATCTACGAGCACCGAGGGCTATTGGCCAAGGAGGGGTAACTGGGTATCCGAGGAACGGGGTATTATTTCGCAGATCGGTGCAAGGAGACATGCATCTCACGACTGCTATAGTAGAACAGGAAGATATATCAATCAGCGCAGGGCCCATCGAGCATGGCATGCACACGCATTTCTCATGAGTCACTAGACTGGCTAGCCACGCATGCTTCAATACACCAGTATTCCACGATGGCTGAGTCCTATGGCCGTTGTGATTCATTTATTGCCTTTGGGGGGTTGTAATACATCTACAGCGTTTGGGCCTTGTCCGACGAAGCCAGGGAGCGTCTGGACAGAGTCTACCAGATCTCCTGCCACCAGGTCACTGCGTCGAGTGTCTTCTTGCGCTCCTGCTCGTCACCCGCCTCGACGAACGGGTCGAAGACGGCGTTCTTGCACGCGTCGGCCATCTTGGTCGATCCGCCGCAGACGGCGAAAATGGGCAGCTGGGGGATCAGGTCGGCCAGGCGCGGCGACTCCCGGCGGACCAGATCCTGGACGTAGATCTTGTCGCGCTGGTCGCGCGAGAAGGCCGGGAAGACGAGCAGCTGGTCGTCCCGCGCGAGGGCCTCCCACTCCTCGTCGAAGAAGAAGTCCGCGGCACGGTTGCGGTTCCCGAAGAAGAGGAGGGCCGGAGCCGGGGAAGGGTGCGTGAGGCGCTCGTGGATGAGGCACCGCACGGGGGCGATGCCCGTGCCCGTGGCCATGGCGACGAGTGGGCGCCTGGCGTTGGCCGTGCCGTGGATGGGGGAGAGCACCGGCTTGTGGGAGACGCGGACGACAGTGCCAGCGGGCAGGTCGGCGAGGTACCGCGAGCAGAGGCCCTGGCGGGGCTTGCGCAGGATGGTGCGGTACTTGACCATGGCGACGAGGAGCTCGACGCGGGTCGTGTCCTCGCGCGTAGGGTGGGCGAGCATGGCGCCGCCGTTGGCGATGCTGAAGTCGCGGCCGCGGATGAGGGGAAAGACGTCAAGGAGGCGCCCAGGGGGTACGCGGACCGAGGAGAATTCCTCGAGGACCTCGATGATGGAGCGACGAGAGCGCGTGGCGTAGTCGAAGTACTCGTCGAGGAATTCGGTCGCGGTGAATTCAAGGAGCCGCTCCCTGTGGTCCTGGTCCGAGGAGAAGTATGAGATGCTCTTGAGGAACGAGCGCCGCGGCACGGCCGTGAAGTCAACGTTGTGGAGCAGCAGGCCGCGGAGGGTGCATGGCGAAGGGGCGTGGAGGGCGTGAGGTAGGGGGCCGCACAGGGAGAGGTCGAGGGGCTGGTCGGCGACGGACTCCCAACCCATGAGGGAGATGAGCCGTTGGGCGTCCTCGGGGAAGTTCTTTGGGTAGAGAGTGAGGCAGTCGCCCGGGTTGCAGTGGAGTTTCTGGCCGGCGCCGCGGCTGGGGATGTCGAAAGCCACGAGGCGGACGTCTTGCCAGTGCGTGTCTGGGGTCATTTTCTTGTTGTCCGCGATGGTTGCTGTCCAGCCGTCTGGGATGGCGAGGAGGTCTGACGGCGGCAGATTGGACGTTGACGGCTCGGCGTGTCCGTTTTGAAGGGGCTCCGGCTTGGTGTCTCGAGGGCCGTGGCCAACGTTGCGCAGAGCCGGCTCCAGGGACCACCGACTAGGGAGGTTTACTTCCTCCGGGATGGGCTGGTAGCCGCGCGGATGGGGGTACTGCTCGAGAAGATGCTTCCTCAGATCATCTGCCCAGCGCACGAAGCTCCCGTCGATGCTGCGGAGAGACAAAATGTCAACACGACCATCTTCAGACGGCGTTGAGGGGTGGACGTGGAATACCCTTCAGGAAACTGCTCGTCAGCTTCGCAAGGCTCCATGAAGGTGCTGGCGCCGAGCTGCTCCAACCGCCTGACGAGCTTTCGGGCTGCCCAGTTGAACCTGGATCATGATGTCAGTCTGCGCTGTCATGAGTCGGGGTCAGCATCAAGGCGCACTTGAGGTATGTGCTATCCCCGAGGCCGAAGCACGTGTACCGCAGCTGAGCGAGGCACCCGGGCGGCAGTCTCTTGCGCAGCAGCTTCTTCCAGAAGAGCAGGGAGTTGTGCGGCATGTCTCCCTGCCCCGTCGTGGAGATGACGAAGACGACGAGCTGGAACTGGAGGAGCGCACCCTGCGGAGGGTCATCAGCGAGATGCGGGAGTCATCGTCATACTTGTACGGGCCCGTACCAGATCGACCGCATCGAGCTCCTCGACGCGGCTCTCGAAGTGCAGTCGCTGGAATAGCTTCCCCAGCTCCTCGGCCATGTCCTGCGCGTTGCCCGTCTCGGATCCGTACAGGACCAGGACGGTCCTGTCGGACACGGCCATCGCGCTGCGGCCGTTGCCGGGCAGGACGGCACGGCACGGCGGCGTCGGAGTCGGCGGCGCTTATCCGAGAATCCAACCAGTGGTTTCCGAGGCGAGAGTCCCGAATAGGCACTGGTTGGCCCTTGTTTCGTCCGGTGGATGAGGCGTTGGTGCGTGTGAGGCGAGTCGCGTGGTTGAAAAAGACATACTCGTAAATCTCGGCACAAAAAGTCCGATGCCGGGGCTAAGAACCTGGGACATCTTATCAATCAAGCCGATCGGCTGGGTCGGTCCCCGGGGGCGGAGCTGTCTGTTTCGCGTAGGGTATTCCAGATATGCTTGCTTGCTTCCTTGTACGGCGCTTTTCTGGCCATTGAATGCGATGCATGCACTGTAACTGAGCATTTCCCTGGGCTGTGGCGAAGACTCGGCGACAAAGGGCCTGCATTGCCGAAGCGAGGTGCGGCTTCGAGCCATCTCTTTGGCCTGGCAGCATTGAAGACGCCCCGCGAGCAGGCCAAGCCGCTGGCAGGGAATCCCCGCCAGCGGGCTTCCCGACGCTCCGGGGGCGGCACCTGGATCTTCTTCTAGAATGGCGCCCCAGTGGAGCAGCGCCCCTGGTCATCACCTACAGAACGGGAGCATCGCCGCCAAAGTGACGTCCCTCCTACTCATGTTCTTTGCTTCTTGGCAAGGATCTCTCCCACAACCCTTCGCCGTCGCCTCTACCAGCAGCTCGTGCTCGTGAGTGCGAATCCTCTCCGTGGGCTTCTCCGGGTCTTCCCCCGGTAGGCACTCCACCTCCTCGTCAAGATAGCCTCGCCCTGGTTGACCTGCTTGACGACGTTGTGGGCCATGATGCCAGCCTTGTTGTTCTCTAGCCTGCCAACCTGGAAATCCGCAAATTGCCGCTCAATGGCATGGTTGCCATCGTATTTGCCTAGCCACAGCGTCAGTTTTCTGCGTAATACATGTACGTGGCTTCCCTGGTAGGGCCGGGTGTAGGTTGAAAGCTTTGATGCCCGCCGCGCTGACGGGATCCAGGAACTTCCCGAAATATACATCCAGCCGGCCAGGACGATGAGCTGCGGCCGGGCTCACTGGCGAGCACCTTTGCCGCCAACGCCGCGTCGTAGTTATCCCTCGCCTCCTACAGCTTCTCCAGGTCCCTTTCGGCCCTTTTGTTGGAAGCCATGGGGTATGGGCTAACGCATTCCCACGGAATGCCGTTGTTGACCGCCCTCGTCGTGGCGTGTGCCTTGCCCCGGTTCAAGACCAGGCGGCAGATGCTGGCATGGGGGGTGGTGCTGCTGGCGACTGCGTCAAGCACGGCCTAGAATTTGGAGCCGTTGCCGCTCGCCATGACGAGTATTTGGCATTATTCTGCCATGGCGACGATGCTTCTGGACGTAGGTGGAACGAGCTTAATTGGGGATACTGAGGCCGGGCGAGATTTTAAAGGTACGGGCTCGCGAATCACAATTCCTTCGAAGGTTCAGGAGACAGTCAACGTTTGGTGTAAGGTGCACGCTTGACGCGACTTCGCAACCGAGTTGGAGGGTTTGGCACGACATCGAATCGGACAGAACAGCTGGCCGGCCTGGAATTTGGGTACTTTCCACTGACTGCGGCGGTGAGGCTGGACGCACCCTGACACGTTGAAAGCGTCGGGCGAGGCCGACTTGAACTTTGACGCACAGCCATTCGTGCTTAGCAGGTGTCTGGCGTGTACGAGGCTGAAGGCCAACATGGCCAGCGCAGGTTCAGTTCACGCTAAGGTGGTCCCTGCACGCACGCCGAGTGATTCAGTGCCTCCCCGAGGTAAGAAAGTACATGTCAGACAAAGTACAAGGTACGAAGCATTCGCACGTAATACCGCCACTCACATGCGGCAGGTGCACACGCGGTGAGGAGATGCCACCTGGCTCATTCGGCCACCGGACAGAAATAATAATGGGAGGCAAGCGCAAGGCAACAGCGCCCTGTGGATGATGTCGGTGAGTCGCTGGCTCGCGGCGGCAAGAAGCTTCCGTCTAGTCATACCAAGCATCATGTGAGGTGCACACCTGGAGTAAATACTTCGTAGCTCGGAGAATGGACGCGGCCCCCGCACCGCACTTGCTCCCGCCCGTCGTTTGCTGTCGCCAGGCCGCTGTTTGCTGCCGCCACAGCGCCCTGGCGCCTGCTGAGGGCCTGCCTCGCCACCACCAATGCCCAGCACCGCACCCCTGCACGTCCCCCAGTACCAGTGCAGGAGCGCCGCCAGGCCAGAAAATATTTCAGATTCGCGACTCCGACTGGCGTTTCCCCTTTTCTCTCCTCTTCACATATCACCAGTCAAACTTGTGTCTCCGCGCAACGCATCGCCGTCTGTCTACCCTCAACGTTATCTAGGGCACGAAGCTACCCTGACCAATCTCCTCCCTCATTGCACCAGAGTTCAACTCCCGAGTTTCTCCATCGAACGTTGCTGCCCGCACTCGCCAGCCTACGTTCGACCGTCATCCACCGACTCACCAGTCAAACCTCCATCTACCAGCCCATCAACATGTCTGCTACCAACGTGGAGAAGGCCCCCGAGGCCGCCGTCAATGACGTTGCAAACACTCTGAGCAATATCTCAATCAGCCAGCCTGCCGATGACAAGGCCGCCGCCAACGAGGCTGCTTCGGCCAGCGCTGCCGAGGGCCGCCGCCTGTACATTGGCAACCTGGCCTACGCGACAACCGAGGGGGAGTTGAAGGACTTCTTCAAGAGCTATCTTGTGTATGCACGCTCACCTGCCCAACTCTTACCTCTGTCGCACTCTGCGACGAGATCTCTCTCCCACTGTCACTCGCAGTGCTGCGCTCTTCCCTGCCATGCCCTCCCGCTGCCTTTGACCGCCTCGTCGCGGACTGCTTGCAAGATGCCTTTCCCGACCGGCGAGGCCGGTTCCTACAGCTTCATTACATCCTGTGTCTTGTCGTCGTAGCGTGCGGCTGGCTTCATTTTGGTCGTTTGGCTTGTCCACGTGTCAAACAGTCCTGCAGCTCAACACACGTCACACCGTCTCTGAAGCTCTCGCTGACCACACTTTCTACCACAGGGAGTCTGTCTCCATCCCGAAGAACCCTCGCACCGACCGCCCTGTCGGCTACGCCTTCGTTGATCTTTCCACCCCTACCGAGGCCGAGCGCGCTATTGCGGAGCTCTCGGGCAAGGAGGTCCTTGAGCGAAAGGTGTCCGTCCAGCTTGCCCGCAAGCCCGAGGCTGCTGGTGAGAAGGCTGACGGTGCCAACGGCGAGGGTTCTGGCGCTGAGGGTTCCCGCCGTCGCGCCTCTGGCCGTGGCCGTGGCCGTGGACGTGGCCGTGGCGGCCGCACCGGCCGTGGTGGTCGCGCTGGCGTACGTCTACCCAACCACGCCAGCTTTGGAAGTAAACAACTAACAGAACCACAGGACGCCGGCGAGGAGAGGTTCGAGGGCGAAACTACCGGACCTGCCGCTATTGATGCCGCAGACGCCCCTGCCGATGCCGAGGACACTACTGAGGTGCAGCCATTGTCGGATATCACAAACACGTACAAGACTGACGGCGAGGCCAAGGCTTCCAAGACCCAGATTCGCCCTCAGCGTGAGCGCCGAGAGCGCGGCCCCCCTGCGGATGGCATTCCATCCAAGACCAAGGTCATGGTCGCTAACCTGCCCTACGACCTGACCGAGGATAAGGTGAGCACGAGGTGTTGTCATGGACAGGAACGCTTTCGAAATAGGATGCTGACATATGCGGTAGCTCATTGAGCTTTTCCAGGCATACGAGCCTTCCTCGGCCAAGATCGCGCTGCGACCTATCCCTCGATTTATGATCAAGAAGCTCCAGGCTCGTGGCGAGGCCCGCAAGGGACGTGGCTTCGGATTTGTTACGTTGGCCTCTGAGGAGCTGCAGCAGAAGGCTGTTGCTGAGATGAACGGCAAGGAGATTGAGGGCCGTGAGATCGCCGTCAAGGTGGCTATCGACAGCCCCGACAAGACTGACGAGGAGGCCAACGCCCCCCAGGGCGAGGAGGGCACCGGCGCCGAGGCTGCCGCCGAGGCTCCTGCTGCCACCATCGCTGCCTAATCGCCAGGCAAAGTTATCTCGCCAGGCTGGAACGTGTCCCAGCTGGATGAGCATACTTATGGTATGGCACGCGATTTTCGACGATATCTCTTACGGTAGATGCTTGCTACACTCTCGATGCAAGTGGCGTTGGGGCCACAACCTGGTCCAGGAAGGACGACACACCAGCTGTCTGGACTCTTGGGTCTTGGGGGAGGCTCCTGACTACCCTCTTTATCTTTGGCAACTTGTTATCTCCAACCAGCATCGGAGGACACATAACGACCCCTTTCATGTGTATTTGTACTTTTTCCTTTTCCGTCACGATTCTGCTGGGTTGTAAAATAGCTTAAGCGGGAAACCGGCTGGGAAGAGGAATAGCTCGGTGCAATACTTGAAAAGGGAAGCTTATGACACAACTGATGGTAATGTGCGTCGCCAGCGCAGCGCAATAGTGATGTCGTGTACTTGTGGCGCCTACCTAGTGAACGGCGCCTCCATTGTCACCCTGCCAAGTCCACGGTACGCGCTTTGCACACAAACAAGTGCGGCAGCAGGGAACCAGAAACACAATGTTTGCGAGGGACTATCAAAATAAATTCGTGAGGGAGGGCATGACTGAAAATCGTTCTCGATCTATAGCATTCGAGTAACTAAAGATCGACGGATGAATACTAAATATCAAAGGACCACTACTCCGTAAACCTGAACGGAAACCGACGCCACCACGTACCTAGGTAGCCGCCCAACTGCCGCATCTCGCCACAGCCTGCACTCAGCGCATCCAATACAGCGCTCAGAGCATCGCCCAGTATACCGCTCAGTGCATCGCCGCCTACAACTACCTACGCCGCCGGACTAGCAATTGAGCTTGTATTACGAAGTATATAGGATCAATATTTTGGCCATGCCTGCGCTATACCGCCGGACTCAATGAATTTGAGTTAGTTCCAGGCGGCAGTTCCCCACATCAGGGGAGGCACCGTTGTAGATCCGGGGAGAGAAAGCATCGCTGACGATCCTGAAAACCTTGAAACAGTGTCCGCATGCTTCTGTACAGGTCACGTCTTCGCCCAGGGTGTCAGTCAGTCTACCTCTTATCAAGAAAAATGCAGGCGCTCACGCGTTCTGAAGTGAACTTGAAGCTGGGGGCTCTTTGTAAACGGCCCAGGGCGCTTGCATTCTTCTGAGGGCACACCATCGCTCGCGCATCTGAAGCGCCATGACGGTGCCACATTAAAAGCGGGGTGACACAGCGGCCTAACGGCCCCACAGCCCAACTGCCCCATCCAGGTACCTGATCCTTAAATATCATTCTCCAACCTCCAATACATAAATACGAGTATATTTGCTCACCCAAAGAGTGTTGTCGTATAGCCTTGATGTGAACTAATCCCTGCCCTGTTTGCCTGTAAAGTATCTCATATACGAAGTAGCATTCCGCGTATAAATTGGGCCCCGGAACTGCCGCCGCGGCACGCTGCGAGTCGACGGAGTGGTCCGCATGGGGCGGGTCGCTGAGACTTCTTCTCTCACATAAGATACTTAAAGTATTTTCAATGCACAGAAATTGATTGGGTTTTGGGTGTGGATCACGTGATTGGACGTTTCTTTCCAACCTCATCAGCAGCCTTGTCCAGCCTCGAGCTCCACGTCCGACACTTGGTCAACGCGAGCTCAGGATGCAGCAGCTGACTGGAGGTAAATGCAATGACGGGTTGCTTCAAGTTATTCCGACCCTTCTTCAAAGAGCTTCATGTGGTCGAGTCAAATCCGTCTGATGAGTATCTCCAAAGGAACGGACGTCGGTCATTAGGTTGATAGCCTTGATGGACGACCTTTACTCAGAAGGAATAGAACATTGTGCCATTGAGGTCATCCTTCTTCATAGTTCTGCCATAAAGCGGCCTCGCTCATTTACATGGAATGGTGGTCCGTAGACAGAGATGATTCTCCTTGTGTCTTCAAGCTCCACGGGATGGGCCGGATCATGAAACTCTCAGTTCTCTCAGATTAATACCCAAGGTACGCTTTCTTAATGGCATGTTGAACAGCAAGTTGATTATCATACCATTTCACATCTTCACTTATCTCTCACCCGACGACCTCCTCAAGTCCGTACCTTCAAAAGCTGCTGTCACGAATCCTTGCCTATAGCGTGCACCTGCATACACATGCCATGGCTGCTATCCCCTTGCGGAATAATATCACCAGTCTCGCGCCATTCAACTCCAATCCGGACAGTTCGCAAAGCTTGCATCGAAGGTAGTGAGAACAGTCTAGAGTCTGGACATATCAAACAGGATGTTCAGATTGCCCAAGTCGATAGCTATTTATCACCATGTGCAGGCAACTCACTACCATTCCTAGAGCCTGCGGCACGGGGGCACACATCTACTTGGACCTATGGCCTTCAAGGGGCGCTTTGATGAGGAGATGAATTAGCTAAGGATATCATCTAGGATTGAGGTTCTTCATTGCTTCCCACGGGCAGTCGCTCTCCCACATCACGTCCACCAATCACCTCGCCAAGTATACCTGCACGCCACAGCCAAAGACACACATCTACGCCATGCCATACCAATCCTTCGGCCCTGCACGAGGAACATTGCAACCTCTGACTCCGCGTCCGAGACCCAGGCGTAACACTCTTTTCCTTGGTCAGAAGCTCCCCCGGACCGTGAATGAACAAAGGGACCAACACTGCCATGTTCAAGACCTTGTTTGTGGGCCCCCGGACGATATCCTGGCTCCTGAGACATGCAGCTGGCTTGCCGCCGGAGCCCCGCCCATGCATGCACCTTTGACCTAAACATGACGAGCCCAGTCACTTGATAGTGTGTGTTGGTCGAGCACCGCCGTTAATAACTTTGTTGCGTAACACAGGATGCAACGATTGGGGAGTCACTGTTCTCTCAGAACGTTCCATAGCTCCCGGTCTGACGGAACCCAACCTGGCATATCTGAGAAGTGCAGCCCAACACAATCGCGAGGTAGCGTTTGCGACCAATATGAATTGAATCAGAGTCTATTTATCCGTTTTCGCTCCTTGCAGAGTCGTTGAACCCTTGATGAAAGCAAGCAGCCCGTATAGCTTCATCTGGCCCCTGATGGATGATCTCCAACCTTCCCCCATGTCCAGGACCGCCATCGCTTTTACGACTCCCACCGAGCAGCCAAACTTCAAGAAACGCCCCTTTCCCTTGACTTTCATAGCCATATGAAACGTGACGCATGGTGCCACGGGAATGCCGAGCTTGATATGCTTCGCTGGGCGTGCTGTCGTGACAGATTTGGGCAGCCCGGGTTGTCGTGCGTATGTTGATGCCAGGACCCGCAGCAGTGCCACAACGGAGTACACCAAAATGAGGCCCTTGACGAGAAGCAGTGCAAACTCGTGCCAGGGCTCGGTAATGGCAGACATATCTAGTATCCATTGTCGAAGACTGCGGAGGATCATGAATTTCTCGGGGCCAAACGACAACCGGGGATCAGAATCCAAAGCTCTTTCGCAGTAAGTCGAATTAAGGGTAAAGGGACTTGAAGAAGAAAGCATTTGGCAGCGGTAATCGGCTTTTGGCGCGGGTGGCATGATTCAGTTGCCAATATCAACAGGCGAAGTGAAGCAAGAGCTGGACCTTCGGCAACAGGGAGGATGTTTCTATTACTTTTGCTCCTCGTCAGGCATTACGGAGCGGGGTGGCACAAAATCAAAGGCAACGCAAACACCACCTTTGGCTGCAGGAGGAGACTCGGTGAGCGAGACCTGGAACTTTAGCTCCTGTTCTCGTTCAATCGGCCCCCTGAGGCGGGCTCCGGAGATGGCGAGCCAACAGGCGTTAGTAGACTCATGCATGATGCATCCGCTATCTCCCAGTCCGCCTCCCCCATATCACGCATGCCGCGTGTACGAAGTAGGTGTTGGTGGCTTCACGTCAGTGAGGTTCGCCACAAGGCCCGTGGGAGAATATTTTTGTACCATTTTCTCAGTCTCCTCCCCAGCCATCGCTCTTGATACGCCTGCCATATCCAATGGATCCAGCTGAGGAGCATTTGAGCACTTCTCTGGCCATGGAATCTACCCTTGTCGTCCAGGCGCTGGGGCCACCTCTTGAAGCGACATATTTCCTCTTGATGTCCGTTCCCGGAGCACCAGAGTTGCCCACCATGTCGTTGGGCTTACAGAGACTAAAGTCTCCAGATCTATTGGGCTCGTTCTGGGGCTGATGTCCGCAAAGTTCCCGATCATCTACAAATGGGATGCCATTGTTCATACGTAATCAAGGGCTGTTGGCCAAACAGCAACTGAGAAGATGCGCAAGTTGCTGTGGCCATTGCCGCTCGTACGGGCAGAATCTCTGAGAAGTATGCAGGTGTGAAGATACTGAGCACAAGCATGAAGCGGCTGAGCCTCTGTGGGTGCGACTGCTGGGATCAATGAGACCAAGTCTTGCCGCGAGGACTTTCGTGCTATTCCGTATCAGGGCGTATCAGGAAATGGCTGGATTTGGAATAGCGCATCGGCTATGTGATTGCCATTGACTCTACATGATCGAGTCAACTAGTATAGATTTGAGAGTACGGAGTACGGGCACGACGGTGACTTCCCCTGCATGGTGACTGCATGCGGTTCGAGGCATCGCCAAAGAATGCCAAATGTGATGCGACCCTTTCCCGGACAGGGGTCTTGATCCGTTTCTGCTCTAAACCCATGGGCACTGTCCGGCAACCGGTGAAGTCGGCAATGTGGAGGTCTAGCTGTGCATCAATAAGAAGTTGCGTGGCGTGATATCGCAGTGGATGACTGAGGCTCCCGTTCTCCAAGTGCTCCATGTCAAGCAGCACGGATCCGGATCCCAGTTGATGAGCTTAGGGACGTAGGAGGCATTGTTGAGTCGCTTGTAGACTTCGGCCTCCATTCGTACATGGTCACGGTTTTCCTCCTCATTTCTTCGGCAATAAGGATTCGACTTGGGGTATTTGGCGATGTGACCTCACGGAAGCAGTTCGATGTGCGCGGTGCTCCCCTGACCGATCCATCTCCCTTTCGGAACGTAGTATATAGACTGCTTTGTGCCGTTGATTGATTGGTCTGATTGTCAGCCAGTAATTCCAGGCTGGATTAGGGTTTCCGGGCTTGCATCGTCACAATCGCAATGTCAGGGGGAGCCGAACAGGAAGCGGGTGGCCTTATTATGGGGGCAAGGGTGCAGCCTGGGCCCTGGGGGCAGCCTGGGACAGCACTGCTGCAGAACTGCCCCACCTGGGCGACCTCCCTGCCAGCGCAAGCAGGGGCCAGCCCCTCGAGGAGCCAGCAAACCATCATCTTCCAACCCGCGCCCGTAGCCCACCGGTTGCACCAGGCGCGCCCGCATCTACTCGCTCTACGGCCTGGGACGACAGCATGGCTTCCAAGGCCATGTGGGAGGTCGACCCGGAGACGCGGTCCAAGGTTAGTCTGCCCCCTTGCCCGTGGCCATCTGTCCCGCTGACCGACGACGGGGACAACAGCTGGCCGCCCTCCAAAAGGAGTCCGGGAACAACCTCTGCTGCGACTGCCACGCGCCGTCTCCGCAATGGGCATCCCCCAAATTCGGCATCTTCATCTGCCTGTCGTGCGCCGGCGTACACCGTGGGCTGGGCGTCCACATCTCGTTTGTGCGGAGCATCTCGATGGATGCGTTCAAGGCGAGCGAGATTGAGCGCATGCGCTTCGGGGGCAACGAGGGCTGGAGGAACTTCTTCGAGGGGCACGAGGATACGCAGATGAGGGGAATCAGCTGGGAAGACGCCACCATTGCCGAACGATACGGCGGCGAGGTGGGCGAGGAGTGGAAGGAGAGGCTGTCTTGCAAGGTCGAGGGGCGCGAGTACGTCGCCGGAGAGAAGAAGGAGAGGAAGCCGGCGGCAGTGCCGTCTCCGGGCGTGAAAGCATCAGCGGCGCAAAGGTCGACATCGCGAACGGGGACGCCGCTCAGCGGGTCCACGAGCCGCAGCCAGAGCCCGGGCAGAGGCGGCAAGGCCAAGGTGGACGACAGATACTTTGCCAAGCTGGGTGCGGACAACGCATCGCGCCCGGATGGCTTGCCGCCTAGCCAGGGAGGCAAGTATGCCGGGTTCGGAAACATGCCAGCTCCGGCCCAGACGAACCAGGGAGCGCTGCCCAACTTTGAAGAGGTGCAGAAGGATCCCATGGCGGCCTTGACCAAGGGCTTCGGCTGGTTCACGTCTACGGTTTCAAAGACGGCCAAGACCGTCAACGATGGGTACATTCAGCCCACGGCAAAGAGTGTATGCTTGGACAAGCCACCTTGACCACGGCGGACGAGACTGACATGGAGATTTTGCAGATTGCCGAGGGAGAGTTTGCCAAGCAGGCACAGCTCACCGCCGCCCAACTCGCCAGACAAGCTCAGCTGGCCGGCAAGAACGCCCAAGACGGCTTCACCAAGTTCGTCGAGGGAAACGACCACCGCCGAGACGCGCCGCTGGACGAGTCCCGGAAGGACTTCTGGGACGACTTCTCCACCCTGGCGGACCAGAGGAAGCAGGGCAACAATTCCATCGGCACCAACGCAATGGGCATGGGGAAGAGCAGAGGAGCGGCCGCGGCGCCGCAGAAGTCGAAGAAGACGGATGAGTGGGATGACTGGTAGACGATGGCGGATGCCGCGGTGCGCTGGTTCAAGATGGATGGGGTGGCGGGAGTCTAGGCGCGTACGCATACGGAATTTGAGCATTGGCATGTGTTGGGAACTGAGCTTTGGTAGAATTGACGATTGCATCACGTATGGATGTCTTTGATTCAACGTAAGAGCACACAGGCCCAGCGGGAAGAAGGGCACACTGCTTCCCACGGCCACGGACCAGGATGCTGAGATGGAGCCTCCGACTCACAAATTGTGCCTGCATGTTTGACAAAGGTTGGCTCCCAATTGGTTTGCATCTGCAATCCAACCACCGTATTCCTTGCTACTGGAGCATACGGCAGCTCCCCATAGGCGGTAATAACTCGTCTTCGTCGTTTGTTCGCTTCTTGATAGCAAGTCGTCGTCCGTCGGGAGCCGACCCGGCGTGGCTTCGTGGTCACGTGAGTCGGGTGGCCGAGGTTGGAGCCGGTCTTAGCCGGGACTACTCGGGCCATCCATGACGGTGCCCCGGTGTTCCTCCTCCTCCAACAACTCAGTGCCATTGACTCGCAACAGTCGCCATGTCTGCACTACGGATCCTCGTCCCCGTCAAGCGGGTCATTGACTATGCCGTACGTGCACGTCCCGGAGCATACGCGCCCGAGGAAGAAGAGGAATTAACGCAGCGTCGATGCAGGTCAAGCCTCGGGTCAACAAGGCGCAGACGGCGGTCGAGACAGCGGGGGTCAAGCACTCGATGAACCCCTTCGACGAGCTCTCAGTCGAGGAGTCGGTCCGCATCCGCGACAAGAAGCGAGCGCCCGGCGGCGTCGAGGACATCTGCGCCATCTCGGCCGGCCCGGCCAAGGCACAGGACATCCTGCGGACCGCCATGGCCATGGGGGCGGACCGGGGCATCCACGTGGAGATCAAGGAGGGCGAGGAGCTGGAGCCGCTGATGGTGGCCAAGCTGCTCAAGAAGGCGGTGGAGCAGCAGCGGAGCAACCTGGTGATCCTGGGCAAGCAGAGCATCGACGACGACTCGGCGCAGACGGGCCAGATGCTGGCGGGCCTGCTGGGGTGGCCGCAGGCGACGCAGGCGAGCAAGGTCGAGTTCGGCGAGGGCGACAGCGTGACGGTGACCAAGGAGGTGGACGGCGGCGTGGAGACGGTGCGGGCGAAGCTGCCGATGGTGGTGACGACGGACCTGCGGCTGAACGAGCCGCGCTACGCGAGCCTGCCCAACATCATGAAGGCGAAGAAGAAGAAGCTGGACAAGATGACGCTGAAGGACTTTGGGCTGGACAACGAGAGGCGGCTCAAGGTGCTCCAGGTGACGGGTAGGTCCCATCTGTCGGGACATCTCGAGACACGACGGCGATGCTAACAACGTGACACAGAACCCGCGGCGAGACAGGGCGGCGGCAAGGTCGAGGACGTGGGCGGCCTGGTCAGCAAGCTCAAGGAGCTGGGGGCTCTGTAGGGACGGGGAACTGCATGGCGGGCTGGCATGGGGTGCGAGTACGAAGTACGGCTAGACGCACGCTCGCCGCCCACGAAGCACATATTAGAGATGACGGCGCCCATCCAGCCATCGAATCGAGCACCACATAGAAGCGCAGCCAGTCCCTCCCGCCCAATTGCCCGATGCCTCCAGGCCTCCAGGCCTCCGGGCCTCCTCCATCCGGACAGCATCGGAAGCGAGCCGTGAGCGCACTACCGGCGTCCCGTCCCTGCCCGCGCGGCACGATGCATACGGCTTCCGTCTGTTGCATCCGACGCGGCCACGGGGTGGCTGGCATGTGCTTTGTAGCGTTGGGTGCCTCGTGGGTGTTGCGCCCTCGCGGGGGTACCTCGAACCGACAACAGAGGCACGGCAGCCGGTGTGTTCGAGACCCAGGGATGCGATTGTGCCATCGCCCACCCAGATCAGCTGCCCACGGGGATCCCCCCGGCCTGCGCGTGCAGCCGGCCAGCACATGAAAGGCCCGTCGTCGTCGTCAATGCCTCGTAGCTGCTCGTGCTCGTGCTCGTGCTCGTCCGCGGCGCGCGCCCTTGGGCCCCTGGGCCGCGTCGTAGCGGTTACTAACAGTGTGACGGCCCGGGGGTCGCGGGGGCCCTGCCAGCGCGGGACGGCCAGCGGGACAGTGGCTGGCTGGCTGACGCAGCTGCGGGACGATATCGGCGCCGCACGAGCCACCCGAAAGCGGTCAAGCGCCGCGGCCGTTAGGCGCTGGGCGGTAAAGAAGCCAGCCTGGGGCGCGAGAAAAAAAAAAAAGGCGGTGGGGGC